>CABFOW010000114.1:288506-347007 GCA_902141385.1 Timema californicum
AGACTCTGCCTTAAACTATGAGTGAAGAATGACCATGGGCACGGGACGAATCCTGGATAGCTCAGTGGTAAGAGCAGTGGCGTACTAAGCCGAAGGTCCCGGGTTCGATTCCCGTGTCCAGGTGTCATTTTTCAATTTTCAGAATATAAAAGTATTTATGTTTGTGTTACACATCTTACTATCCATTTAGCCTATCCGCATATTTCACTAATAGTTTTGGGATGAGGATGGTAGAATCTTGTGGAAATGCATTCTCATTTTTGTGGAGGTAAAGTGGGAAACTACTAACGATAAAACGAATCATATCACCCCCATCGTTGTCAAACTACATTAGACGAGACCACCACCTTAGTCTGCATCGCTTAGGAGTGTTGTAAGTTTTATCAGGTTGTAAAATCATCTACACCTCCTCTTTCCCCATTGTGGTGTTGTAAGTTTTATCAGATTGCATAATCATCTACCCTTCCTCTTTCCCCATTGTGGTGTTGTAAGTTTGATCAGATTGCATAATCATCTACCCCTACTCTTTATCCATTGTGGTGTTGTAAGTTTTATCAGGTTGTAGAATAATCTGCCCCTCCTCTTTCGCCATTGTGGTGTTGTAAGTTTTATCAGATTGCATAATCATCTACCCCACCTCTTTCCCCATTGTGGTGTTGTAAGTTTTATCAGGTTGTAGAATCATCTACACCTCCTCTTTCCCCTTTGTGGTGTTGTAAGTTTTATCAGGTTGTAGAATCATCTGCCCTTCCTCTTTCCCCATTGTGGTGTTGTAAGTTTGATCAGATTGCATAATCATCTGCCACTCCTCTTTCCCCATTGTGGTGTTGTAAGTTTTATCAGATTGCATAATCATCTGCCACTCCTCTTTCCCCATTGTGGTGTTGTAAGTTTTATCAGATTGTAGAATTATCTGCCCCTCCTCTTTCCTCATTGTGGTGTTGTAAGTTTTATCAGGTTGTAGAATTATCTGCCCCTCCTCTTTCCTCATTGTGGTGTTGTAAGTTTTATCAGATTGCATAATCATCTACCCCACCTCTTTCCCCATTGTGGTGTTTTAAGTTTTATCAGATTGCATAATCATCTACCCTTCCTCTTTAACCATTGTGGTGTTGTAAGTTTTATCAGGTTGCATAATCATCTGCCCCTCCTCTTTCGCCATTGTGGTGTTGTAAATTTTATCAGGTTGTAGAATCATCTGCCCCTCCTCTTTCCCCATTGTGGTGTTGTAAGTTTTATCAGGTTGTAGAATAATCTGCCCCTCCTCTTTCCCCATTGTGGTGTTGTAAGTTTTATCAGATTGTAGAATTATCTACACCTCCTCTTTCCCCATTGTGGTGTTGTAAGTTTTATCAGGTTGTAGAATAATCTGCCCCTCCTCTTTCCCCATTGTCGTGTTATAAGTTTTATCAGGTTGTAGAATAATCTGCCCCTCCTCTTTCCCCATTGTCGTGTTATAAGTTTTATCAGGTTGTAGAATCATCTGCCCCTCCTCTTTCCCCATTGTGGACTTTCCCCATTGTGGTGTTGTAAATTTTATCAGGTTGTAGAATCATCTACCCCTCCTCTTTCCCCAGTGTGGTGTTGTAAATTTTATCGGGTTGTAGAATCACCTACCTTCCTCCCTCCTCCCCGATTGTGGGTTTGAGTCACCTAGAAGACATGAACGTGATGAGAATTTCTATGGTTGTGAGATGACGTCCTCAGAGATCGATCGATCGAAGACATTACACTTTCATTGGTGCCGGGAACTACTACTCCTTTATAGCCCCCAAGCCACGGTGGGGCGAGAGCTTATAGGCTATACGAGCAAAGGGGGTCGAGTGTTATTGGCACTGCCACTTGAGTTATAAAATTGTTCATCAGATGAAAAGATCCCACCTCGTGAAATTTTTATCGGAATATTATTACTAATTCAAGGACTTGACGTTCAATTTTGAATAGAAGATTATTTTCAACATATGACTTAGAAACCAAGAAGGTTCGGTCCAATATTTATAGGAGGAGCCTCCTCTGACAGCTAGTAAAGCTACTAGTTCTACTTTCATGTATTCATTTGTCTAGTCATATAATCTACAACTGTCACTTTTGATTTAAAAAATAACAATACCAATAACACTAATGATATACTAAAATGCTATTAGTGTTGACAGAAAACAATTTTGTTTGTTATTTTCTAAAAGTTTCTTCCTACATATTACTTCTTAAATCTTACTATATTGTGTTCAGTCAAATTATTTTTTTAATTGTAGAGGTAGCATAATTAGTGATTTTTTTTACATAGAAGATATTTATTTAAATCCATATGGGTATGTAGTTCTTAAAAATGTCCGAGCCTTGGACCCTTGTTTCCCTCTCCTTTATTCTATTTCTCCATTAACGCAGAATTTTTTTAGCAAAAATTATCTCCATATTTTTCTGGTAAAATGATTTTTTTTTTTACAGTTGACTATTTTTTTCTCATTGCTGAAATAAAAAAATAAAACCATAAAATCCAAGAGACACACTTAAATCTGTTGGATCTTTTTTTTAAATCTTCAATGAGCTCCTATTAATTGCTGATAAATTAGTTCGAAAAGACGTACATGTCTCAGTGTGTATTTCGAGTACTGTGGCGGCCTCTTTCAAACGAGCGCACGCACGCTGATGCTCAGTACGGAAATAGCTGTGTCTCAAGTTGTACCTGACGGAGAAAAACGTGGTATCTTCGATGCAGAACATAACAATTTATTGGAGAGATTCAACTATGGCCAGTATTGTGAGATAAAAGCAATAACTTTACCAATCAAATATATAAAGTTGAAATTAAATCCCATGCTAGTGTATTATCTGAAGCAAACTATACAGCTAATTTAAATACGATAATGATATACTGGAATAGCTAGAAACAACTTTACATCGTATTCTGAAAACTGTTTGTAAAAACAGGTTGCCCAGCGACCTTAAAAGCCTGGAAAACAGTGAAAAGTCAGATAATTTGCTCATTCAGGAAAAAATACATGAAAAAGTCAAGGAATTTTTACATAATCACACACGCACAAAAAACTTTTTTATTTACAGTAGTAAAAATAACATATATCTTCCAATTAATACACCCCTCGAATCTATTTTAACACAGCTGCCCCAGTTGAGTATGCTAATCTCAATTCTCAAAGTCAATATGTGATATTAATAATAATATTTAGCACCGCGTCTTACTACCCGTTCGGGTTATACGCTTTAAGTACTAATTACTCTAATGGATTAGGAATTGGGAAGGTTGAATTAGAGGAAGTGAACCCGCATTTGCGTGGAGGGAGAGTGGAAAACCATTTAGGAAAAACCACCCCTAGTTCACCCGACCGAGATTAGAACCTCGATCTCCCCGTCCTCAGCAGTCGAGCTCAACACGACTAGCGCGTTAGCCAACTACGCCACCGAGGCGGGTAATATGTGATATTCAAATTGTCTTTCCACCCCTCTACCACGTGTCTTTAGCCAAAGTTTTGGGAATGGTTATGCGCATGAGCAAGAATTGATTACGTTATAGGAAGAAGAAACTAAAAAAAAAAAATGTATCTCACAACAATTTTAAGCGGTATTGATGTAAGACGATCTTTTAATGTCTCCATATTATCTCACTGAACTCTAACATAGATCGTACTATCCATCAGCCCACCGCTTTAGGCTGCTACCTTTGTCGGGAATGGTATCATATAGCCTCGCCATCACACTATTGCGGATATATGACAGTTATTTGTTGTCACCGCGTCTCACCACTGGTTCGGATTGTGCACTTACGTAATTATTACGCTAAGGTGTTAGGGATGGGTACGGTTGAATTTAAAGTGTTCCCGCGTTTGCGTACCATCCAAAGAGATCAATACGACAGAAATGGCAGCTGCTATAATGACGCTGTGCTGGACGAATCGGGGAAGGGGAATCCGAAGCCATCCTTGTTGGGCTGGACAACACGACAGTGCTACACGGCTTGCTCAGCAGAAAGGGGCTGCTGGTCTTCAGCAACACCAGCCTCGCGTGAATCCACCTTTGGGCAATGAACGTCTTGCGGGACGTACAGCTTGACTGCTTCTGGGTCACCTCAGAATTAAACCTGGCGGACTATGCGCCCAGATGCAGAACCCTCACAACTATTATTATTATTAGCATCGCGTCTTACTACCCGTTCGGGGTATGCGCACTTACGCTAATGTGTAATGTTAGGATGGTTGCGAGATGAAATGGAGGACCTACAGTTTAACGTGGAATCCGAACCACGGTGGAGGCCTGGCATTCCACACATTCACAAGTTGTGATTAATACACGTCTTGTCAGAGGTGAAGGAAGGGTTTGACAATCAGATAAATCTGTGCCGGTACCGAGGATTGAACCCCAGACCCCCAGCAGAGTAGTACGACACCTTACCCCTAGACCGCCAGGTCACCCCCTCACAACTCTTCAATAAAATGTAAATTCTACTGATGTTATGTTTGGATTCGATGTACCTGATGAATTATTATAAAGGCTTGGCTGGACTCTCCTCCTGCTGGTGGTGGTGGTCTTCCCTCTGGACCTTCCCATTTATGGAAAAACTCTCTCAGCACACCCAACTGAGATTCGAACCTTGATCTCCCCGTCATTGGCAGTCCAGTCTATGGCAAGAGTGACGTCTTAGCTTAGGCTATTAAACCACCTAAGCGGCTATCTGACAGTTAATTTATTCAATCTTCAAATTATTTTTTCTTTAGCAGTTACAATTCACATCGATTTCGATTGAAAAATATTAGGGGTGTGCGAAGTTCACTTTTTTTGGTTTCAAGCGAAGTCGAGTCAAATATGAAATATATTCTCGAAGCCGAATTGAAGTTTGAATATTTTTCTGATTAATTTTGAGTAAAAATATTATGTTGACATCGAGTATATTAATTATCTAACATCAAATTTAATACTTCATTTTTTTTAGAACTAATATTTATTATTTATTGCCAACATATAAATGTTATATTCACTTGATCGTTGTATATAAAACACTTTTTTTTATGTGTACAGCCTGAGTAGTAAAACAAAATATATTAGCTTAATATCATTGGATTTGCACTGCATAGTGTTTCATTAACCTTTCACACGATAGAATTAACGAACGTTCAAGAAGGAGAACGTTATGGAAAAATACGAGTTTAATCTAATTTGGCGGGTGCGTTTATAGGTTTGAGAAGTCCAGTGTTAGAAAATTTTAGTTTTTCTATTTTACAAATCAACAAGGAAACTTTTGGTTTTTATAAATCCATTTAAATCTTACCATGTGAATTACTTTTAAAACAAAATATGGTTCTGACTTTGAAAGTGCCTGCACATATAGCAAATTTGGCAAATAATACGACCTTGATGAAAACAATTTCACTCCTAAATTAATTCTTCATGTTATATGTATAAAATAACCAATTATTTTTTATTTATTTTATGTTTAGCAAAATATCTAAAATTTTATTTAAATTAACCTCAATTTTCGTTTATAAGTCTCACTATTTGCGTAGTTAAAAAAATAATAATTTAGGAATGACATGTTCCTCTTACATGCACTCAACTATCTCTCAAGTCTGCCGCTAGCCTACGCATTAACAGGAATTTGTATTGAACTGATCCATGTATTAAGCAACTGTATGCATTTTAAAACATTTTTTTTCAATGTTCAAGAAATACTTCATAAGTTTAATTGAACACAAGGAAAATTTAAAAAAAACCTTTATTTTAACTTTTTTAATTTACACTTCCAAGAGGAATACATTCATCTTCAGTTGGTACCAATCAATGTTTGTGATCAAAGTGGCTAGAGGCAGTCTTGAAATTCAAGTTTTAAGGACATTTTCCCAGTTCCACCAAGAAAATAAAGCAAGCTTGTTATAAAACTAAAAATGATACAAATATATTTACTTCTTGAGGTAATTTCAGTTCACTTTTGAGGTAAAATGTAAGTGTAATATAATCACTAGATTTCGAATAGCAGATGAAACTTCAAATAGCTGCTGAAGCCAAACATGAATTTGAATCGAATACTAAGTACACCAAGATTGTATTCGGCTTCGAATTTTCCGAATCTTTGCACACCCCTAAATAATATCGATATAATAATGAAATAGCTAAATGTTGTTGAAGGTAGCTGTAAAAATGTGTTAATAGTTCTATAGTTGAATCCTTTCATGCTACCACGATTAAAATAAGCTTAGTCACACATTTTCCAACAAACGCCAGATTCAACTATCCGTTTGGTGTGAGCCTCATACACCAGCTTCAATGATCCAGTTGATGTAAGATAATAACACCAGCCTCACGCTATATTTTTAAAAGGCAAATAGGGCTAGAAAAAGTACACTAAGAGATAATCAAAAGAAAGGTTGGCACATTATAAATTTATGTTCAAAATCTAGAAATATATATTTCAGTGCTACAATAGTTTCACTATGCATTGTATATAGCATGACCGCCCCTGTGCTCCAGGGGTCAGAGTTCCTGGCTACTAATCTAGAAGTCCTGGTTTCGAATATCGGTGCTACCAGATTATAACTGTGAAGCATTGGGTCTTAAATGGGGCCAACTGAGCCTCATGAGCACCAATAAGAAAGTCGGCTCCTATTTAGAAAATCGATATTAATCTCCAGAAGGTTCGTTGAGCTGTCCACTCTCTATCCGTAAAAACTAGAACTATCTTTGCCGATAAACGGCAGTCATTTGGTCGATATAGCTCGAATTTGGGCTAACTTTTTTTCTTTCACTCTCTGTCGTCTTTGTTTAACTTTACATTAAACCTTTAGTAAAATTTGGAATGACCGTTTATACTCTATTAGATAACATATGTTTGTTTACTTTTGTTTTATGAACACCTGGAAGGGGTGCATGGGTTAGGGTACGGCCCGTAAAGTGGTGCATGGCCGATGAAAGTTTGGGAAACACTACTTTAGACTTGTGTTTGACCACTCTAACCCCCATGCTCGGGGAACAGCGGGATCAAGGTGCGGCAGAAGGGAGCGCGATTAAATTGGGTTTTTATAGCATTACATTTTGTTGGTCAAAATAAATCAAATATTTCTCCAGTAGTAACATAGAGTTTGGTTTTCTGCACATGCTAATATCAACAGATTTGGAATATTTGTCAAGGGTGTCATGGAATTTTGTCAACACTTTTTCTCTTTATTTAAAATGTTTTGACAAAATCCCAGGACACCCTTGATAGATATTCAAGATTTGTTGATATTAGCATGTGAAGAAAACTAAACTCTATGTTGCTACTGGAGAAATATTTGATTTACTTTTGCCAAAAAAAATTATATTCTACAAACACTGTAAAAATAATTGGGCTCCATTCTACCGCACCTTAAAAGGTTTTATCAATTTTTTTTATTAGCGTATACCTCCAGGGTTTTTCGGCTATACATTCCTGGTCTTCTGTCAGTGGCAGATGTATAACCGTCTACCGAGGTTGGCCCACCATGTAGGGGCAGTTACCTCGTCCCAGTGAGAGGATGTGATGAAGCTGATGCTGATTCGGTGACAGTATAAGTCTTAAAATTAGCTTAAACCTTTAAACAGACCATGGCGACAACAGGAACAATTCCTCGGCGGGAAAAATAACCTACTGTACGACCGGTAATCTAGCCCGGGACCCCTCGATCAGTAGCCGGAAATGCTAACCAATAGACCATGAGACCAGTCTGTTTTATCGATCAGATTTCACGTATTCGCGTTATTTAGCTAGCCTGCCAACCAAGCCACATAAAGAACAACACACATTACCCTCTTCGGTGGCCGCGTGACTTAACGCGCTACTCTCGCAGTATACTAGACTGGCCGATGATGGGGTGATCGAGTTTTGAATCTCTGTCGGGCGTACTAAGGGTGGTTTTTCATAAATGTGTTTTCCACTCTCTCTCCACTCTAGTCCGGGTACACTTCCTTTGAATATGACCTTCCTAATACCTTGAACAATTAGCGTAGCTAGTACATAAGCGTATAACCCAAACGGGTAGTAAGACACAGTGCTAAAAAAACATACTACCTGTAAAAATGATGTGACGAATCCATAATGTATTTACATTTTGATGAATTAGAACAAGTTTAACACAAGCTAACTATCGTGAATTAGTTTGTGTTATTCACATGCGCTATAATACACAAATAATGATAAAGTTAGCTTTGAGTAAATTATATATTTTCCAGGTTATAATACCACTCGTACAAATTTGAAACTACAATAACGATAATCAGACGTTCAGTGGTCTACTAATAGGATAATTACAACGGTGGTATAACTCATCCAACAAGAAGGTGACGTCATACATTGCCATGGAGACACTAAACGCCACTTGACTAATGTGTTTCCATCTTCCAGGGGAAACAAAGAATACTTTAATTGGTTTTGCATGTATGAACTGCAGGATGTACATACATTATTTACCCCATTACACGACTTAATAAATTCTTATTTTTGGAATGTATCTGGTTTAATGGAGTATTGATTGCACTGTGGTAGGATACTTGACTAAAACAAAAAATGTCTCGAGCTATGTTGTTAATTAACGCAAACCGTTTTAATAAAGCTCATAAGATAATTAATTTATCAAGGTCTCTATTGGAATAAATAATAAATTACCTGCCCAATCGGGCTATACGTATACATTAATAAACGCCAATGGAACACAGAGGATAAATATAGCATTTTAAAATAAATGCTCCATCATTTTCCTGGAGGGATGGTGGAAAAATGTTTAGGAAAACTAACTTGAGGACAACCATCTGTGATTCAAACCTCGATGTCTCAATCACTTGAAATCCAGTCTAGCACGAGAGTTCCGCGTTAGACCATGTGACCATCGATGTGGGATTTATATTATAACGTCAATAATAATTTTATTAGAGATGCATGCTATAGACTAGAACATCAAGCAATCAATATGTTTCAAACCCGCCTCAGTGGCGTAGTTGGCTAACACGCTAATCGTGTTGAGCTCGACTGCTGAGGACGGTGAGATTGAGGTTCGAATCTCGGTCGGGTAAACTATGGGTGGTTTTTCCTAAATGGTTTTCCAATCTCCCTTCACGCAAATGCGGGTTAACTTCCTCTAATTCAACCTTCCCAATTCCTAATCCATTAGCGTAATTAGTACTTAAAAAGCGTAATTAGTACTTAAAGCGTATAACCCGAACGGGTAGTAAGACGCGGTGCTAAATAATAATAATAATAATAATAATATGTTTCAACTTGGCAACAATATTTTCACCCCAACCACAAATTGACATCTATAGTTTCTGGTGACGAACACAATCTTGTGGGTGTTTTAAATAGTTGTCTTTCAAACATGGGTGCTTCCAGGCGTGGCTCTTGTAACGCTGGCTTACAAGATTAGTTTGTGTATTGGATAGCACTTGTATCCTTGTCCGGGAAGGCCACCGAACATTCCATCGAGCAACGATGTTGCTTTATTCCATTTGTTAGTCTCCTAATATCTCTCTCCAGACGTACGCTGGGGAATTTCCTTAAAATATACCCTCCTTATTCTACGACATTAGATTAGATACTCCGACAATCAGTGGCTAGGCTGGCTTCATCGTTGTAAGGCTCACAACGGGTCACATTTTGAATACCCAGCACGTTGGGTATTATGAAGTATTCATTACGATCATGTGTTAGTATATTACATTATTTTATACCATACGTCAGATGGGTCGAACTAAGTATAATAATAATAATAATAATAATAATAATAATAATAATAATAATAATAATTAGCACAGCGTCTTAATATCCGTTCGGGTTATACGCTTTAAGTACTAATTACTCTAATGGATTAGGAATTGGGAAGATTGAATTAGAGGAAGTTAACCCGCATTTGCGTGGAGGGAGAGTGGAAAACCATTTAGGAAAAACCACCCCCAGTTCACCCGAAATCTCCCCGTCTTCAGCAGTCGAGCCCAACACGTCAAGCGCGTTAGCCAACTACGCCACCGAGGCGGGTGTCGAACTAAGGTTTCTTGGACTTGTAGCTGTCCCCCATAAGCACTCGAACAAAGTAATAGATTTTTATGACGTACTACCCTTAATAGTTATCCTTCACAAACTATTAGCGTAGTTAGTACATAAGCTGATAGCCCGAACGGGTAGTAAGACTCGATTCTAAAAAAAATGTTATGAAAATACATTAAAAGAAGATTTATGCGTGATATTCTTTCTGATACATTTTTAATTTAAGACATTTTTATTCTTCTTTATGTAGACTTAAAAAATGTATGAAAATAGTTCATGCTTTTTCAGAATATGTAAAAAATTAAATATCATTGAATGCATATCTACGTTTCGTATTGATGCAAAGTAGAAAACAATTATTTTAAATAGAGGGAATAACAAGATTTTACGTACTTTCTTAGATATACGAGTATATTTTAAATTTTAGAAAATTAATAATTAGTAAATTACCAATATATATTTTTTACTAGAAAAATTAAGTATATAATACTATTAGTTGAATGTAAAGCACTACCAAGATATCCAATTTGAACAAAATAGTTAAAGCCGTTTTCTAAACGTCTTGGATTTCATCAATTAGTCATCAGTAAACTACCCTTAATTTTATAGATAAAATAAAAATTACTATTTATCCTTGAGCTGTGACCATGATCGGATAGCGTATAAATCTCAAGTTTGATTAAATCCATCAAATCGTTTCCGCCGTAGCTCTAGTTACTTAAAAAGGGACAAACAAAAGAACAAGCAGTCATGATTGTAATAACATTTTTTTTTATTTCACCTAAACATAAAACGCCAGAACCATCATCATCCAAATAGCGAGAATGGTTCACGATTACAATACTTTCTTTTAAGTAAAAAACTAAAAAAAGTTTCACCGATATTTATTTATGATAACTTGACCATAGTATTTCTAGTTGAAGGCACATCATGATGTGAGCTTGGCAGAAATGATCATAATTCTCTTAAGTACACATAAGTAGTATTATGGTATGAATCAATCACTCGTGGTTTTTGACTTTTGTCTTGTTGAATTTGTTTATGCACATCAAACCTTGTTTGGCAAAGTATAACTTGGTAAAGGAGAGATAAAGTAAATAGCAGAAATTTGTCTGTCGAGATTTTCCAAAATCTTTTAACATTCAAAACTGAAATGGAACTGCCTCATGATATTTATCTAAACGTCTGTCGTTCCGATAAAAAAACAAACAATATAATTGAAATCGTGGGTGAAACATCACTCTAGAGATTGTTTTTACATACATACAAAAGTATAATATCTGATTAAATTTATAAAATAAAATTTATTACGTTGTTAAAAAAAAGTATCTTGATGGTTTTAAAGAACATTTTATTATTTGAAGACACTTAAGCACTTGCCTATTATATCTTTTATCATCTGATTTTAAATTATTCGTATTTAATAAGTGCCATCTTTTAGTGTAAAAAACAAAAATAAAAAAGTTTTTTTTAATCAAGAAACGTTAATGGTCTGCTTTGCTCGGCGTGGTTGGTAATAATGTACCATGCTGGAATTCCTGCAAGGGAAATTCACGTCTTTAATGTCGTGGATTAAAACAGGCAAATTATAACTAGATTTTTATATATCTGAATACCTAAAATCAGGATTATTTGAATAATAAATTCAGACATCCAGTGTCTCGGTTATTTATATATGGATAATCTAAACGTGTGTTTCTCCTCGCCATGTGATTTTTGGGTTGCACGAAGTAACTGTTAATAGTTATGACCTTAACTTATATCGTTGCTACATTTTATAATCTCTACGTACACACGGTAAAACTATATTTCAGAAGGATATAGCCAAAATGGTCTAGTAGCACGAAGATAACGTTCACAATAGCGCGATTAAACAATTCATCTTTATTTTAACCAGCATCGCCGATAACGTGGAATAACGGCAAGTTCCTCTTGTATGGTTTGCCGGTGACGGGGAGGTTGATGTTGGATTCCCGGCCGGTATGGTTGAGGGCGTTTTTCCTAAATAGTCTTCCAATATTGCTTCACAAACGTGCTGGTACATTTCCTCTAAATTATACTTTACTCCCCCAACTGCCCCAACTCAATTACGAGGCAATAGCGAGCCAATAATGAGCTAGCGGCGAGCCGGGACCCACCACCGACTGCCCAGGCGAGCCAAACCGGGCTCAGCTCGTGACACCCCATCCACGTATGAGTTAGGGTAGTTGGAAACTGGGCATAGATGGACTCACGAGCCGGACTCTTAAGTGGATGGGCCACCGCTACGCTTTAAAAGAGGTAGAGAGGAAGCATTCAGATCTAAAAAAGGAAGGTTTCAGATCTAATAAAGAAATATTTCATAACTAAGAGAAGAAACTTTCATATCTAAGAGAGCAAACTTTCAAATTTATAAGAGGAAGCTTTCATATCTAAGAGAGGAAACTTTAAAATTTTTAAGAGGAAGCTTTCATATCTAAGAGTGGAAGATTTCATATATTAAAACGGAAGTTCATATCTAAGAGTGGAAAATTTCATATCTAAAGCGGAAACTTTCATATTTAGGAGCAGAAGCCTTTAGATCCAAGAGAGGAAACTTACAGATATAAAGGACGAAACTTTCAAATCTAAGAGGGTAAACTTACAGGTATACAGCACGAAGCTTTCAAATCTAAGAGAGGAAACTTACAGGTATAGAGTAAGAAGTTTTCAAATCTAAGAGGGTAAACTTACAGGTATACAGCACGAAGCTTTCAAATCTAAGAGAGGAAACTTACAGGTATAGAGTACGAAGTTTTCAAATCTAAGAGAGGAAACTTACAGGTATAGAGTAAGAAGTTTTCAAATCTAAGAGAGGAAACTTACAGGTATACAGCACGAAGCTTTCAAATCTAAGAGGGTAAACTTACAGGTATACAGCACGAAGTTTTCAAATCTAAGTGAGGAAACTTACAGGTATAGAGTACGAAGTTTTCAAATCTAAGAGGGTAAACTTACAGGTATACAGCACGAAGCTTTCAAATCTAAGAGAGGAAACTTACAGGTATAAGAGTACGAAGTTTTCAAATCTAAGAGAGGACTCTTTTAAATCTACACGCAAACATTATTTACGCTAATGGAGTAAGGATGAGTACGGTATAGAAAATAACTTTTGCGTGAAAAAAAATGATAATCCATTTAGGAAAAACCAGTACTCAGTACATCCAACCGAGATTCGAACTCCGATATACCCGTCATCTGCAACTCAGAAACGTAAGGGACACCTTAAAAAATTAAAATACTGATGGAGCTGTATTTAAAAATATGTAATATTGTCATCATTTTAAGTAAACAAAATAGTTAAAATCCTAATTATTATAAAATAAAAATAAAATATTTGTGGGATTTTAAGGGCCACCCTCTATTTTTAGTGAGAAGTACGAAACTTTTTATTTACAGCATGAGTGCGAGCGTTACTGTTGATTCACACGTTGCCGAAAAACTAACGCAGAATAGAAACTTAGTCACGTGACGCGCTCTAAGCCAATCACAAGATTTCCGTTTAATCGGCGCGAGCAGTTCTGCTGAAGTTACACTAGTCTATTCTTTGTCCGCTCTGTTTGAGATGTTAGCCACAGGAGAACCAATCATCTCAAATTAGTGCGCATGCGCATTTGTCAACGCATGCGCTCTACAGTCAGAAGCTAGCAGACAACTTCGTTGGCCGTTGTGAGGAGATTTAAAATAACTCGTTAATGTAAAACTTGTGTATCGATGTATTGGATTGTGCCACGACACAGCGTTATAATTTGTAAACATCCATCGGGACAATTATCTAAAATATGTGTTAATCTACTTGGAAATAAAATATGTTGATAATCAGATGTTTTAAAGCTTTGCAGTACATCATGGGTCAACTTAAAGTGTGTGAATTACTGCGCAGGTTCTGCTTTCTATATTTCGGCGAACGTGGGAATCAAGCTTTAAGCTTGAGCCTTGTGTTGAAGTCACTTCCATAATTAACTAATGCTTGTCCATAATTTATACTGTCTCGGGTGTTTGTTCTTTTTCATATGAGAATACAGCCTTCACACACTTGTATGCTGCCAAACATTGCATATGTTCAGTATGTTACATCAACAACCTTTAGAAATTGAGTTCTGTGAGTATAGAGCTTGAGTTATACCATGCGCTCACTGGTATGGGTTGACTTCTGCACACAAGTTCTGGGGAAAAGAGGAATTACTAATAAACGCACTACAAAAGGCAAAAGCAAGAAACATAATAGTTGCAGTATTCATTAAAGTAGTTTCATTAGTAAGTCTGTAACTACCTCAGCGTGTTGAACTGGTCCAAAGTCCAAGTCTTGAGTCATCGTTAACCATATTTGGCGCTAAAGCTTATCAAGGGAAAACATTCTATTGCTAGGAGTATAGTTCCGAAATAAAATTAATCTGGCAACAATGAGTAAAAACACTGTTGAAAAAAAAAGAAGGAAGAAAGTGTGAATATAAAAAGAAAAACAAATGTTTAGAGATGTTAAAAATGAGATACTTATGTTTAGAGATTTCTATTTATTTTTATTTCGTTTGTGAAAATTCAATATGTATTAAAATATAAATACTAAAACTTAAGTATACACTAGTTAAATAAAAATATATTTTCAATCGTTGTAGCTCAAAAATCCTAAAGTCTTAGTAAACAAATTAAATTAAAACTATTATTTTAATTAATTTTGCTTAGTTAAATATAAATGTTTTTATAAACTGTATGTTAACACTATTTCAGATTTAATTTACTGGGAAGAAGTTAATATATATTGGAAACATTAATGCGTTGATTAAATTGCAGGTTACCAAACCCTTCCTTCACCTCTGACAAGACATCTTGTGAATGTGGGGAATGCCAGGCCTCCACCGTGGTTCGGATTCCACATTAAACTGTAGGTCCTCCATTTCATCTCACAATCACCCTACCATTTCACATTAGCGTAAGTGCGTAAAACCCGAACGGGTAGTAAGACGCGGTGCTAATAATAATAATAATAATAATGATTAAATTGCAATAAACAAGTATGAGTTTCAAGACTATTGTCAAAACACCAATTCCCCAAGAAATAATATCATTAAAAAAATGCTACCATTCTGACATGACAGAAGCAGATAAAATTGTTTTATGAGGTATTGTCACGAATGTGTGCTTTTTTAAAGGGAAAACCTACACACACGAGATAATAACGCATCAAAATCTCATTTTAAAAGCATGATAAGAGCGATGTAGCATGGAACTTCCAATTATAATCTTTGGCACTAGAACTGAAATGCGTTTGTTATAAGCTTGTATAAAACTCCCTGTGAGGTTTTTTTCCTATCATAAAATATTTTTAATGCTTCAATAAAGATTTTTTTTTGAGATTATGGGTTTATGAGCTGTACTTTTTATACCCATAAAGCCTTCACTAATTGATACTTTTAAAATAGGGTAAGAAAACGTATTTTGTGATTTGGTATATCAAAAGTAATAAAAATGCACACGACATAACTTGATCTGTTAGAACATGGGATCATAATTGTAAATAGCTCTGTATCACACCATGTAGGGTCTAAATTTAAACCCCACTTAGATTCAGACTAAAGACTTTCAAGGGAGATCTGAAGCACAATTTCAAGACGATCTTGACCACAGCTGATGAACTCAGGGCTATTGTTGTTTTGATTTAAGTACGGAGGGGTAAGGCAAATAACTAGATGTAGATGTACAAGCATTCGCCTTGTGAGAGGATTGAAAACTGCCTTGCAAAAAAAAAAGTGTTATTGTGGCCGGTCAAAAAGGAACTCCCCTTAACATGTTATAGTCAGTAACACTATCCCCAATAAGTCTCCAAAATTAAAACTCTTTTAACATATTATGGTTTTATTTGTAAGGAGACTTTTTTTAAAAAAATACGACAAGCCGAATTCAGACCACGCTGATGTTTCGTGTTAACACGATGTGTTATGACGGTTCAGCGAAAATACCATTCCAATATTATTATTATTATTATTATTATTACTCGTTCAGGTTATAAGCACTTATACTAAAGTGAAATGGTAGGGTGATTGGGAGGTGAAATGGAGGACCTACAGTTTAACTTGGGATCCGAACTACGGTGGAGGCCTGGAATTCCACACATTCACAAATTGTGAATAATACACGTCTTGTCAGAGGTGAAGGAAGAGTTAGGCAGTTAGATACATTTGTGGCGGGACCTAGGATAGAACTCGGGACCCCCAGCACAGAAGTCTGACACCCTTCCCCTGGATCACCAGGTCACCGGTGCCATTCCAATAAATTATAGTGAACTGCTCACACTGCCGTGATGTGTTATTTTGTGTCATGTTATGTGTTATCTGACGCCGGAATGCGTGTTAAATGGCCATGGCACGCACTGTGTGAAATATTTAAGTGTAGAAAACTCCATTATTTACGTTCTAGTGTACATTTTGAAACGTTCTTCATCCTTCAAAAGTTTAGGTCATACAATATTAAATTCACCAAATTCACCCATCCCAGCATTTATGGGATGTATCCACTTGGTGTAATCTTCCATCCATTTTTGTAATGTCCACTTTAAAATTGGATTAAACGAATTGTACACAAAATGTTGAGCTCTGATCAGAATCAAGAAGACAACATCAATTCATATCCAAACGACCAAGGACGTGGAAAAGTAGGGACCCCCTGGTATTAAATGGACCCCATGAAATTTTTTGGACGCCCACTTAAAGGGGGATACAAAATATATGTAAAAACCTAATGTAGAAGTGTTTTACTTTTACTACAGATTTAATTGTATATGTTATCAACCAAATATTAGTTTATGAATATGTTAATATTAACCTTCAAGATACACCTTGTAAATCTTCCGATTGTAAAATTAGCTCTCTCAACATTTCAAATACTGTACTTCTTTTCTCATACATTCACATGGTATTGAAAAACAAAAGACGTTTGTTTGAATGAGCCGAGAAAATGGGGTCTAAGAGAATGAGGCAAACATTTTAGCTATCACCTGTAAGATTCTACTTGAGGAATTGCTCTAAAAAAAGAGCAGCTTAAATAAGAGAACAACTGTCAGAAGTGAAGTTTGCAGCTTATGTACAGTGGCCCCATGACTTCTTTGGTGCTGACTGACAGCTCACAGCTAACAGCTGACGGCTTTGAAAAGTTACCAGACAAAATTATGTATCCCTATGCCAAACCATATGATCTGCAAAAACATGTGTTTAGCAGCTGTCAATTCTGACAGTCAAAATTTAGGTATACACATAAATGTTGACTGTCAGAAGTCAGCTGTGAACTATCAGTCAGCACCAAAGAAGCCACGGGGCTACTGTAGGTAGGTTTAATATCCTTCCCCCATCCGTTATCTCAACATATATGCTTACGGAAAACATTATTTTCTAACTATGAAAAATTTGGAAGATAGGGTATGGTTGGGACAGGGCAGGGCTTGAGGGGGTTGGACCCCCTAAAATTTATTAGTAGACCCCTTAGAAAAACGAGCTTTCAAAGCCCTTGCAAATGACACAATGCACCAGATACACCAGAATAGTGTAATCACTTAAAGCCGATGTGTTGTGTTGTGATATGTTGACACGTGTTTACACGAAACGTTAATGTAGTCTGTATTCGGTTTAAGAGCTACATATTTGTTTTTATTGGTTTACTTACAGTAACGTGCACTTTGTAAACACACAGATGAAAGAGGCACTATACTAACTGGACTGGGGGATGGTTTACACATCCATTTGGAGCTAAACCAAGATGTCTCTAGATTTATATTCAACCACTCAAACCATTTATCCATGCAATTGAAACGGGTAAACGTTCAGCGTGAAAATGTAAGAAACAATATAAATTTATGTATAAAGTGACATCTACTGATTTTGCTTGATATTCCATTGCACGCAGTTACTCAGAAATAAACTATTTAAACTTCAAAGGGTAAGGGATTTGACTTTAATCATATATAATTATACATCTTAGTTTGAGGAAAGTATCAAGGAAGTGTGTACTTCAGAAAATTTAAGTTTAATTGAAAAAAAAAATCATAAACATTAATAACATACAAATGCCATTTTAATTTGCTCTAAGAGTCTCTCCCTATGGCAATCCTAAAATATATCATATTTAGTTTTAGATTTTCGCACACAATGGCACTTGTAGCAATTATTATATCTAATTTAATACACCCCAAACAGGTAGACACTTGGACAAAGGCGCCAGTCTAATCTTGTCTGGCCTTCCTCGGTTGCGTAGTTGGCTAAGGCGCTTGTCGTGTTGAGCTCTACTGCTGAGGACGGGGAGATTGAGGTTCGAATCTCGGTCGGGTGAACTGGGGGTGGTTTTTCCTAAATGGTTTTCCACTCTCCCTCTACGCAAATGCGGGTTCACTTCCTCTGATTAAAAACCTTCCCCATCCCTAATCCATTAGTGTAATTAGTACTTAAAGCGTATAACCCGAACGGGTAGTAAGACGTGGTGCTAAATATTATTATTAATCTTGTCTGGATTTCCGGTGACGAGGGAGGTCGTGATGATTAAAATTCCAGCTGAGTGTTCTGAGGTTATTTTTTCTAATTTGTTTACTGTACTCTATAATATAAAATTCGAGTACACTTTATCTAGATTTTACCCTACTTATAAAATTCTATTAGTTTAATATGCAGATATTCCGAAAGAATAATAAAACCCCGTACACATGATATAATATTAATATATGCATAATCATCATCATAGTCATCATGATGAGCAGCTTCCAGCCACAGGCTGGCCCTGTTTGGAACATAAACCTCTCCATCGCCTCCTTGCCTCCCACCACATCTCTCCCTCCACCTTGGCCCAGTCCTACCCTCTTTCCTCCACACTCCACTCCTTCCTAAGCTTATGCTAGCCAATATACATTTTTATAGTTGATGTCGATACGGTAGCTACAGAAAAAAATATGTTTATATAAATATTTTTCAGGTATTAGCGAGTAGTAGCACTAGAGCGTGGGAATGGAACAAGTCCAAGAAAACCCAAGAAATGAAGCCCAACTTTATGAACGTGTTGCATGCAGCCCGCAGTCAGTGAATAATAATAATAATAATAATAATAATAATAATAACATGTAGCTCGCTGGTGTTAAGTTGTGGTTCCTAGGAGCGTTTGAACATGTTCTGGTCCGACGGATATTTCCCAGAGGATGTCGAAGAAGGAGCCTCAATGATTAATACTTCCCAGGAGGAGATGGAGAAGATATACACTGAGTGCTTGCTACATTACGGAATAAGACAAGGAGCTTTATTTTTTTCTCTCTTAGAGAGTCACAAGGTACTCTTTCTATGAGAAACACCTTATGGTGTGAGTGTAGTTTTTTACAGTTTTTTATAAAAGCAAAACACCTTTATGGCCTAAATAGAATAAAATGTTTTTCCGGTAAAAACATACAGTTTAATTTTCTTCCCATGGTGATATCAAGAGTTCTTTGATATCTGACAAGAATGTGCTGGATTAATGACAAATTTTCACTTCATTTTAAAATTAATCATATTTATCACCGCGTCTTACTAACCGTTCGGGTTATACGCTTCAAGTACTAACTACGCTAATTGATTAGGAAATGGGAAAGTTGAATTAGAGGAAGTGAACCCGCGTTTGCGTGGAGGGAGAGTGGAAAACCATTTAGGAAAAACCAGCCCCAGTTCACCCGACCGAGATTCGAAGCTCGATCTCCCCGTCCTCAGCAGTCGAACTTAGCACGACTAGCGCGTTAGCCAACTACGCCACCGAGGCGGGTGCCATTCATTTTAAAAAAATGCCACAAATGCTTATATGCTCAGGACAGATATTGAACAGCTGTTGATATAACCATGTGAAGAAAATTAAGCTTTTTGTCTCTACTGGAGAGTTATTTAAATTATGTTGGCACACAAAAACGTTTTGCTATAAAAACTGCAAACACACCTACCTTAGCTCGCGTCCCCTATACTCTCACTTTAAATAACAGTACAAGGGTGCTTGCTTGGGGCTGTTCAATCACAAGCCGGCCATTTACAATAATTATGGGAAAATGTTTATTATTCAAAATAAAATATAGACAATTGATTGAACACTGGTGATTTTAATAATTAAGTCAAAAGCTATAAAATAAATTCAATCTAATGAAGATTAGAAGAATCGAGTTTTCTAAGAAAAGGTTTAGTATGTTTAGTATATATTTATTTAAATACTAGTTGGAAATTTTCAATATAATGAGAAAAATGGTATTAAAAAGTAATATCTTTAATAATTATTTCCATTTACAGCTTTTAAAATCAATATAAAATGACTTTAAAAGCATTATTATTATTATTTAGCAGCGCGTCTTACTACCTGTTCGAGTTATACGCATAAGTACTAATGTCGCTAATGGGATAGAAATTGGGAAGGTTTAATAAATGAGGAAGTGAACACGCATTTGCGTGAATGGAGATTGGAAAACCATTTAGGGAAAACCACCCTAGTTCACCCGAGTGATATTCGAACCTCAATCTCCCCGTCCTCGGCAGTCTAACTCAACGCGAAACTAGCGCGTTAGCTAACTACGCCACCGAGGCTGGTAAATAAACAATTAAATATGAAAATTACATGTGTTTTTATCCCACGTCCAACTAACCACTCGAGATATCCGCTATTAATTGCTCTATTGGGGTAGTTGGGGGGTTGCTTTATTAACATTTCCCTACAGAATCATACATGCTCAGTTCCTTAAATTCACCCTTTTTATTCCTTTCCTTTAGATCATAAAATCTTTTTCTGCTTTTCCGCCGCACCTTAATATCCATCCGCCCTTTATAAAATAAAATTTCACGGAGTCAGCCCTCTGGTGAGCAATACATACATATGTTATATTATCTCATGATATAATTAATATGAAGGTAGAGATTAGAGTAAATGTACCCACATTTTCGGGGAGGAAGAGTTGAAAACCATATAGTAAAGATCACGCTCAATATACCCGACTGAGATTTGAGCAATAATCTTCCTGCTACCGGAAGACCAAACTAGATATACTTGACGTTTAATCTGCTTACAAAATGATGTAAAGTATAAAAATAATGCAGAGTTAATAAAATCTAAATAAACAGTTCCAACATTTTATAAAACCAAAACTATTTATGATATTGACACTCACAATGCTCTGTTTTGTAGGGAAATTCTTGCCAGCCACGCGTTGACATATCTTCCTTCATCAACTCCAGCAAAAGACGTTGTGATACGTTGTTTCAGACCATCTATTATTATTAGCACCGCGTCTTACTACCCGTTCGGGTTATACGCACTTACGCTAATGTGTAATGGTAGGGTGATTGTGAGATGAAATGAAGGACCTACAGTTTAACGTGGAATCCGAACCACGGTGGAGACCTGGAATTCCCCACATTCACAAGATGTCTTGTCAGAGGTGAAGGAAGGATTTGGTAATCAGATAAATCTGTGCCGGGACCGAGGATTGAACCCCGGCCGCCAGCATAGAAGTCTGACACCTTACCCCTAGACCGCCAGATCACCGACTTCAGACCATCTAAATAAACGAGAAGGGGAGAAAAGAAGACCTCGCCAGTGACATATTTCCATAAAAAAAAAGTAACAAGACTTTTTGTCGGGACTACTTAGTGGCTAACATGTGAGTGGCATGTTGTTGTCGCCCGTTGCGCGACCAATCCAGTGCTTTGGATGATTTTCATCGAGGTAATTTTTAACTCCCTAGTTACAGTGCTTCATTCTTTTCTCAAATGAAGCTGTCACTGGTTCATGCAGTTTTAATGAGATTCTAATTTTCAGTGACAAGTTGACATTCCACATCATGTTGTTGGAGAACGAGGTCAAAAAGGGATGACGATACTGGGGATTGGAGGAGGTTCGATAATGAAGTGTTGCATAGTCTGTACTCATCACAAGACACTGTTTAGATAATTAAAGTCTCACAGATTACGTTGAGCAGGACATGTAGCGCGAATGGAAGGATCTAGAACCGTGTTCAGAGTACTCACTGGCAAACTCAATGGGAAGAGACCATTGGGAGGACTTAGACGGAAATGGAAGAATAGCATTAGATTGGACCTGAAAGAAATAGGTTGTAGTGAGGTGGAATTGATAGAAATAGCTAATGCTGGGGTACTTTTGTAAGTGGGGTAATAATCTTACGAGTTATTAGTATCATAGAGTGAGTGAGTAAGTAAGTAAGTAAGTAGAGATCTCGTTACAAGCCAAATATTTATTTTGAAAGGCCTGGTGTACAGTGGTGGATCGTGTATAGGCACTGCGGAACTGCATAACCCCCTATTTCCACTTTATATTATCAATAACATTTAATATAATGAGTCCTTTTTTCTTAATTCTTTATTTATTTTTGTAGTACAGTGTATATTCTTTAAGCTTAACGTCTGTACAACAGCAGCCATCCCCTAGTTTATGAAAAAGATACCAAAATCTTTGTATGAAACTGTGTGCTTCGCAGTGCCAGTGAAGTGGTGTTTGTTGTGCGCATGCGCACGTAGGACGGGGTGGGGAGAAAGGCGGGACTGCCAGGTAGAGAGAGAGCACTGTTGCTGTCGCAGTGCTGGCTCTGGCGTGATGGTGGAAGTAAGTTTTTTTTTACTCAGCGTGTGTTGTGCTTAAAACCCATGTACCATATTCTTGAATTTGATAAAGTGTAGAAGAGTGTAGAATTAGATTACTATTCCGCTTCCAGCTATTCTATTTGATTCATTTTTTTTCGGTTCTTTTATTTAACAAAAAGACTAAATGCGCTTGCAGTACTTTCAATAGAGAAAATGTCCTCAATTATCACGCAGAGATCAAGGAGAAAATTATTGAACTTTTTGCATAAATTGAAACAAGAAGAATGGATTTCATTTTTAAATGAATAGATCAAGCTTGAACTGTATCAATTTAAGTTAAAGTAAGTAAAAAATGTCTTTTGTGTTAAGATTTTATCAAGTTCCTGAATAAATTTTATTTCTATATATGTTTTTTCCCCTTTTACACAATTTTAAAATAAAGGCTAGACATTTTCTGGAGCAGCACCCCCACTTATTTTAGCTACGAGCCGCTACTGCTGGTGTATAATAATGTTCAATCATAAATAATTTAAAAACAGTATCTCTTTTATTTTTTCACGCCTGCTCAAGGTCTTCCCACTTCCGTTTGCGGCATTATCCTAAACTTTTTCTTTTTAATATCGACCTACATAACGAATTTCTCGACTCGCGTTGAATTCAATCTCATATTAAAAATTCTTAAAGTCTATACCCATATTTTTCTTTAGAAAAAATTGTATTAGTCTGGTTTATTAAAAAAGTTTCATGGGAGAGTTTGCGGGGTCAATGGCTGATCCTACTACAAGATATGGTAATGATAACCTAAAGCATG
Organism: Timema californicum; assembly: GCA_902141385.1. Classification (NCBI taxonomy): domain Eukaryota; kingdom Metazoa; phylum Arthropoda; class Insecta; order Phasmatodea; family Timematidae; genus Timema; species Timema californicum. The sequence goes on from CABFOW010000114.1 coordinate 311,899, forward strand.
TGCACGGTTGTTACGTGCTAAAATGAAAACACAGCACCAATGGAACCCCATTTGATGATTTATTGAGGTTATTTTTAAATAAAATTAAAAAATAATTGGGATTCATCTTTCCTAGGACTCCGTAGTGCTTGTGTGAGAATGATCACAAATAAAAGTAAAAGTCCACGCAACTGGTTACGTGGTATAAGGTGTAAGACTCGCAATATATTGGATTGATAGTGACGTAGGAGTCATTGATGCTGGGTTCACGTTAAACTTAACGTTCACGTAACATAAACACAACGTAATGGTTGTCATCATGATATAAAAAGTAGAATATATCATTATGCACTTTTTTTTAGCACGCGTATTACTACCCATCCGGGCTGTACGCCTTTGTACTAATTACGTTAATGGTTTCATGTATGAGGATGGTTGTATTTATATGACGTGTACGCTCATTTATGTGGGGCAAGAGTGGAAAACCACTTTGGAAAAACCACCTTCAGTACACCCGTCAAAGATTTGAACCTTGATCTCCCTGCCATCGGTAGCTTAGTCTACTGCAAGATTAGCGCGTTAGACCAGTGGGCCATCGAAGCGGGTATGATGCACTTTACTTAACGATGACGTAACGTTTTCTTAACGCGAGAGTTGCCCGTGGTAGAACACTCACGTTACGTTAGGCCAAGTTACGTTACATGACGTGTACTATTTGTTCCTGTAAGCCAATCACGTTTAGATAAATGTAAACACGACTATTTAATACTTCAATTATTTGTTTATGGTAGCTATGCATATAGATTTTTCGATATAATTTGTCTGCATTTCATGAACATCAAAATGTGGTGGCCATTACTTGTACATTATTTTATATCTCCATTTAGCTTAAATTGCAACATTTTAAACATATTCAGCATTAACTGTTCAAGTTGCATTTTAGTGAATTATTTGTTTCCAAACACTCCAAACTAATTCACTTTTAATTTACTTATTTATTACGTCATGTTACGTGAATTATGATCACACAAACTAGCTTTACGTTACGTGAACGTTAAGTTGATCGTGATCCCGATGTTAGGTTTGAATCTCGGCCAAGTTCATTCGGGTATCTTCCACGGGTAATTTATCACCACGGTTTTTCCATCCTCTTTCCACACTAATGTGGATCCACCTTCTCTGAATTACCTACCAATACTTACCTTCTATATTATACCATTAAATACCAATTGTTGTATATCTCACGAACGATGAATACATAATAAAGACCCGCCTCGGTGGCGTAGTTGGCTAACGCGCTTGTCGTGTTGAGCTCGACTGCTGAGGACGGGGAGATCAAGGTTCGAATCTCGGTCGGGTGAACCGGGGGTGGTTTTTCCTAAATGGTTTTCCACTCTCCCTCCACAAAAATGTGGGTTAACTTCCTCTAATTCAACCTTCCCAATTTCTAATTCATTAGCGTAATTAGTACTTAAAGCGTATGATCTGAACGGGTAGTAAGACGTGGTGCTAAATATTATTAAATAATAAAGACATTTGAAGACTATCCCTGATTTTGGTTCGAAGAACAGATTATAAAATTCAAACAAATATCTTTACGGCCAACAATGATAACATTTTACTATATCATTAGTGTTATTTACCCGCCTCGGTGGCGTAGTTAGCTAACGCACTAGTCTTATGTTGAGCTAGACTGCTGAGGATGGGGAGATTGAGGTTCGAATTTCGGTCGGGTTAACTGGGGGTGGTTTTTCCTAAATGGTTTTCCACTCTCCCTCCACAAAAATGTGGGATCACCTCCTCTAAATACAACCTTCCCAAGCCCTAACTCATTAGTACTTAAGCGTTTAACCTGAACGGTTAGTAAGATGCGGTGTATAATAACAATAATTTGTGATATTTTATAGGTGGATCTATTGATAATATCTATCAAAAGTGACAGATGCAGATAACATATTTGAATATATTAATATAGTTTAAGTAACTTAATTAACGTGAGTAACTACCAGATATTGCTATTCCTACAGAAAGCAGTCGATATAGTAAATAAATGGTAAGGTGCTCTTCACATACCTTTTCTCTCATCAATCTTTAAATAGAGATATTTAATTAATAAAATAGTAAAATTTATGAAACTAAATAAAATACGCTGTTACAGAAACATTCCACCAAAGAGCATACATGTAATAATAAACACGGTTGCAAAAATATGGTGAAAATAGGAGCAGCTCTCTCCGCCAAAGATCATAACAATCAATTTCATACATCTATGTAATCCATAAAAAAAAATATAATTATGGTTGCTGATAACTTCGAAACGATTGTTTTTATAAAAATATATTCCAGTTTAAAATATTTTTAATTTTAACAGTATTAAAACTTTACGTTATTATAAGCTAGTTTGTATTTAAAATATTTTTGCGGAGATAAGGTTAAAATTGGAAATTTATACTTATGTATAAGACCCTCAAAGTCATTTTCACATAAAAATGAAAATTTCCCTTGTGTTTTAATGTTAAATCGTGTCTAGATAACAAAATTTAATCCAAACTGTTAGAACCGGTTTTAATAAAATCAATATTTTATTTCTTTTTTCCCTTAAGCAAACTACCCTTGATTTTAGGATTAAATATATAAATCCAAAAACTCATTGAAGGTAACTTTTGAAAACATTAGCTACCAAGCTTTAGTCCTATCGATAAAATGGCTTCGGCCATAGTCCGAGATACAGATAGACGGCCCATCACAAAACACACTTTTTCACTTTCAGAGGTTCACGAAACGTCGATATTTATCAAAATATCGAGTTAATTTTTTCTACGATCACAATACTTTTCTCTTTGAGGTGCCGAGAAAAAGTAAATACCCAAATGGTGCATATTTGCCATTCCAGAGATTTTCTCAAACTCCCCGATAAGCTACGAAGCTGAACCTTCACACACTGATCACTGGTCCAAAAAAAAAAAGTGGTGTCCCATAGCAAATAAAGGACGATACAAATGTAATTTTTTCCACTGATTCCAAAAAAGTCTCAGAATTTTCCTACCACGTATAGTTAGGCCTATTCCCACTTTAATACTATACAGTGCATAAATTTCCCAACCCGAATGGCTAGCAATCGCAGTTGATTCATGTCAAAACTTTCAAACCTCTCTTTACAACCCCAAGCTTTTCAAGGTCATGTAATTGACCTACTTTGGACTTTATGAATCAGATTTGTACTTGACTATTGTCTAATTCAGCTCAGCACTCCTGGAAAATTGGTGGTCAGAGGTTGTTCTGTAAAGATCTAATGCTGTGTGTTTTTTTAAATCGTAAACTGTTATTTATGTAGCTCACTGTACATTTTATGGTGTTTGTGTAGCTCAGTATACATTTGATTGTGTTTATCATACCAAGTGGCACACTGCCCAGAAATTGTGTCAAATATCCGGAATCTTTTTGCTTCATTTTTGGTGAGGTAACATTTACAATTTGCAGACGTGGATTTATTCCACTAATTAAGAAGTGATATAAGTTTACTTTGGATGCAAAAGTGTTGTGTAACTGGCGTCAAACTCCTCACGGGTTGGTCAGAGGCTCTCAGAACATGAATTTTGCTGTTATAATGATTTGGTGGAAACCAAAAGATCACTCTACATATTGTTACTTTTGCCTTACAAACATTTCAAGCATTCGTTCTAAATCAAATCACACTGTGACATACCCTAATCTACCATCTGCCGTGAGGCCTGTGCCTCATAGTGAACAATTGCCTGTGCCAAAACCTCCAGAAAATGCCATACTAGTCGATGATAAACAAGAGGAAGAGCCTGCAGAGCATAATTATGATGGTGTAAGGTTTTATCCAACTTTTGAAGCTTCCCGTTTATCTTTTGAACCACATTTACTCGCTCAAGGTGATCTCATTGATCTCAATGATCTTGTCCGAGATTTAAACCAATCTAAAAGGCATGATGAATTGTTAGGTTCCAGATTGAAAGGCTAGAATCTCCTCTACAAAGAAACAAAAGTACGTGTTTTTAGAGAAAGGCATAGTGACTTTAAGGATTTCTTTTCCCTTGAAGAAGCACATGTTTGTTCTATTATGGAATCACTTGGTCACGAGTACAAAATGTAGGGGTGGATTTTATTTATAGATTCTTCTAAAGTTATCTTGAAAGTTGTGCTTCTTCACAATGGAAATGAGTTCCCATTAATGTCACTAACTAATGCTTCAGATATGAAAGATCTCTATGTGAGCATGAAACTCTTACTGGGAAAAATTCAAGTATGAATAATACAAATTAAATATCTGTGGTGACTTAAAAGTCATCGCTCTATCACTTGGACTTCAACTTTGTTTCATAAAGTAATGCTGTTTTCTTTATGAGTGGGATAGCAGGGATCGGATACATCATTACACCCATAAACAATGGCCAAAGCGAACGTGACTAACCCCAGGAAAGGAGAATGTTGTCAATACACCGCTTGTTGGTCCAGAAAAAGTGTATCTACCTCAACTACATATTAAGCTTGGTTTTATAAAGAGCTTTGTTAAAGCAATGAATAAAAGTAGAGCTGAATTCACATACTTAAGGTTAAAATTCCCAAGGTTCAGTGATGCAAAGATAAAAGAGAGAATATTTGTAGGACTTCAAATAAGATAACTTATTAAAGGTGAGAACCTCGATGGTCAGTTGAATGAAGCTGAAAATTTTGCATGGGAGTCTTTCAAGGGTATTTACGTGAACATTTTATGGAAATATAAAGGTAGACAACTACAAAGAAATAGTGGATGATCTCTTAAAATCTTACAAGACCTTGGGATGTAACATGTCTTTGAGAATACATTTCTTGGATTCATAGCTGGATTTATTCCTAGCAAATCTTGGAACAGTCATGGTAAACGATTCCACCAAGATATTTCTGGCATGGAAAAGCACTACCAGGGCAAGTGGAGTCCAAGTATGCTTGCTGACTATCGTTGGACCCGTAATAGGGATGTTCTTGAGGCAAAATACAGCAGAAAATCCTACATTTCTACCTTTTAGGTAATATAGTATTTGCTATGTATGAATTTAAATAAATTTAAAATTGACACGTAGACACCGGATTCGAACCCGGAACCTTTGGCTATGCGTACTAATGCTCTTCCACTGATCTTCGTAACTATAACAATTAATTCATACCACAAGCTTCACCTTTCATATATATTTAATTGTATAGCGCTACTTTCTTTAATCTATTGTAAATGAAATACGTTATAGAGAAATCCTAACAATATATTTGAATTCAGCACAAAAAATTACTATTAGATTCACCTATTTTCGTTCTTGGGACAGAAAAAAAGGTTGTTTTTTGTAGGCCAGTGTTACTTAAGAATGTTGTGGCTACCTCCAAAATTTTTAAAACAATTTTTTTTGGAAGAGGGTGACTCCATAGGGGATTAAGCACACCACGATCACCACGTGGCTTGAGCTATGTATATAGTTTCTGTCTGTGGAGCTTGCCATCTTTATGAGTAAAATCTGAAACTTTAATAAATAAATACTGATAACCTGGCAAAGCAATGGACACAATTAACGCTACCTCCTGTTTTGAAGATCATAAAAATATACAAAAACAACCGGGTACAGATTTATTTCAAAATATGAAATTGTCCCTTTCAGAGACATACCTAGCAATTATTTAATTATAATTTTGTTTGAAGAGTGCTGTACTCACCTCTGTGAACTGAGGGTATCCGTGGCATCTGGGCCTGGAGTTTTACTCCTGAAACCAAACAAAAAGTTATATTTTACCATATTTTAATATATTTATAATCATACAGATTTTTCACATTTATATTTGTTTGATGTTAACAAATTAGATAAATCAGCATCGAGAAAACAAAATGTACTGAACTTTTCTTAAGCTTGTCGATTTATTGAAAGTTTAATTTATGAAGCAATAATCCAGATAATTCAAAATGAATAGATATACTTTTATAAAAGTTGACCTATCTCATCTAATTATTTAATGCGATAATCACTTCAACAAATCTATTTTGTGAACCGAATGAATAATTTATATGCGCTTATTTTTAGATGAATCAATCTAATATTTAAAATAATCATTACATTTAGGAAGCATATTCACCTAATATATATATATATATATATATATATATATATATATATACACACTAAAATATGTAAATGAATACTTTCCACAACCTCTGATTTTATTTGACTGGTATTATCATGACTAGACCCTCACCCTTAGTCGCCCAGTTTAAGGCGTCAGGGTCATAAATTAGGCTACTAGATTGATGGTGAGCGTAAGGTCAAGGTTTAACTCCCGGCTGGCTGCACTGGGCTTGGTTTTATAAATGTGACTCATTGCTGTGATTTTCCATGCCACCTCTATACTAATGTCGGCTCACTTCCTATAAACTGCCTTCCTCATCATTACCCGCGTTATTATTGCGTCTCACTACCCGTTCGGCTTACACGCATATATACTGATTACGTTTATATGTTAGGGATTTGGAAAGTTGAATTTAGAACAAATGTAATCACATTAGCATGAATGGAGAACCGTTTAGGGGAAAACACCATCAGTTAACCTCGATGGTATCTGAACCGTAATAGACAGCCTAGTCTATTGCAAGAGTGACGCCCAAGGTCATTCGGCCGCCGAAGCGGATTCACCGCATCAACACAGCCGGTCCTTGTGGTAAACCTATGGAATTTAATAAAAGAATTGGTCGGCACCCAGAGAATATCTGAGGACAACTTGTGTTGTGGCTCATTTGGTTGCGTCTTACCTCAGGTGGAGTTCTTCCCCGGAAATTGAGACAGCGTTCTGTGCATGCCAGCTGACATTAGTTCAAACATACTCGGAGGTAAACCAAAGGGCTTTGAAACTGGATCCTGCACAAGTATTTTCGCTAGATTCGTTTACAAACGTGTGTATATTCCCGTACTTCATCTAACATACAAGTTTGCCCAGGCAGTAAAGGTGTCTAGAAGGTGTCACAAAGTAACACTGCGGCTATTGGGAATACTTGCGCCATTCCCCTGACGTCTCTTTTCTGAGTTGCTATGACAATATTTACCGTTGCCAATGGAAATATAATTTACTTAAAGAACTGAGAGAATCTAATAACATTTCCTATAATTTTAATGACCATAAATAACAAACTATACAGGGTGGGACGGAAACAATATGATGATCTATGCTGAACAAAGTGATGTACAACGCGCTGAGGTTTGGTTGACGTCCGGTGGAGCTCAGCTCAGTGACATTATCTTTAAAAATTGAGAAAGTGTTGTATGTAGTTTCATTTTATTTAACCAGTGAATATTTATTTTGCAATTAAAGTGTTACTTTTCAAGTTGCTAATCGTCTTATTGTTTCTGCCCCACCCTGTATTTGGAGCCATCCATTTATTACATCACTATTTTAGGAAAATGGTGATATTAAAATACTGATTAATTCAGAAAAGGGGGTTGATTGATCACTGATAATTCATCAATGACAACATGAAGATATTGAATCAAGCTTGTTATGACCTATATCAATTTTTTACCGTGAATTTATGGAGTCTAACTTAATCATAAACTACAAATTTTACAAAATACAAAATTAATGTAGCCATTTGTCTTAGGGTCCTGCAAAATATTTAATAAATATTCCATGATTTGAGAAAACAAAAATAATTTTCATGCAACTAAGCCAGCACTGCGATATGTGTATTATTATTTATTCACACTTTCTTAGTACCCTATCGGGCTATACGCATGAATATGTATATTCATTGCTAATGAAGTAAGTATGAGGAAAATATAATTAATTGAAAGGTATAGGGTTAGAGTAGGAAACAATTTAGGAAAAAAAAATACCCTCAGTACAACAGGTTGTAATTCGAAGCCAGACCACCGTTAACCTCGTTAATAAATCATACTAAGGGCTAGTTTCATAGTCAAATTTAGTACGCCTCAAGTGCCGCGCTACACTAAGTACATGACGACACCTACCTAAACTCGAATGGAATGGGCCGTTCTCGCATATGAAACTGGCCCATTCCATTCTGGTTTAGGTAGGTGTCATCATGTACTTAGTGTAGCGCCGCACTTGAGGCGTACTAAAATTGACTATGAAACTGGCCCTAAGGATCTTGACATTTAGACCCCGTGCATTTACCCACATTTACGTGAAGAGAGGATAAAAAACAATTCAGTGAAAAACCTTGCTTGCTACACTCGACTGGGATTTAAACCTCGTCCTCCACATTACCGGTAAAATAGATTAATAAAAGCTTTTTTTTTAGACCGCTCACTCATCCATGAGGTATGAGGCTGTATCATTGTTATAAGAAGACACTTGCAATGCACGTATATAATTCTGGAGTGAATGTCAACTTCATAACCCATTCAAGAGAATGTATCCAGTGCATTTTTTTAGTACCGTGACTTACTCCCCTTCCTTCTGTATTGGGGGTCCGGGGTTCAATCCTCGGTCCCGGCACAGATTTATCTGATTGCTAAACCCTTCCTTCACCTATGACAAGACGTGTATTAATCACAACTTGTGAGTGTGTGGAATGCCATGCCTCTACCGTGGTTCGGATTCCACGTTAAACTGTAGGTCCTCAATTTCATCTCACAATCACCCTACCATTACACATTAGTGTACGTGCGTATAACCCGAACGGGTAGTAAGACGTGTTGCTAATAATAATAATAATAATAATAATAATATATTAAATACGCAAAAAAACTAATCAATAATGAATAGATCGGCACATGTTTTCCAGATAGAAAATAGTGTTAATCTTGTAATAGTGGATATTATCACTAGTTCAAGAAAGGGTGGGGTCTCGTACGCATTCACGCGAATATTTTGGTTCTGAAGTTTCAAAGCGGTTTTCGTTGTTAATTTGTTTATGGTTTCGTCAGGTATATTAGTTTTTGAAGTTGAGCTTGAAACAATTAACCGTCACAAGGACTTCCACAAACAGGAGTTAATAAACAGTTTAGTAACCCGAAAACTGTTTTAAATTCCTTCCGCACAATGTTGCACAGTGTCTTCTGAACTTGTGAACTTTGTAGGCTGAGTTTAGCTCTGCAAGGGAAACAGGAAGCCACACTTCAATAACTATAAACTTTGAAGCTCCGTTTACACGGCCTTCGCTAGCAGTTAAGATTCAAAGGTTTAGATACATTTGCGGATACTACACCGACTAATGTACCTGTTTGATTCGTAATATAATCGCTAGAAATACGTTTAGCAAAATTTATTTATATATATATATATATAAATTTATAATATAGTATATATAAATATATAATATAGTATATATATAAACATATTATAATATTATATGTATATTATTGCTGTGTAAAAGTTGCCTCTACACTTAAGCAGTGATTAGCGAAATATAACATTACAATAAAGTGGAAACCCGCCTCGGTGGCGTAGTTGGCTAACGCGCTTGTCGTGTTGAGCTCGACTGCTGAGGACGGGGAGATCGAGGTTCGAATCTCTGTCGGGTGAACTGGGGGTGGTTTTTCCTAAATGATTTTCCACTCTCCCTCCACGCAAATGCGGGTTCACTTTCTCTAATTCAACCTTCCCAATTCCAAATCCATTAGAGTAATTAGTACTTAAAGCGTATAATCCGAACGGGTAGTAAGACGCGGTGCTAAATATTATTATTATAAAGTTGAAACTTTTAAACCAAACGACCTTAAAAATAATCATAACTTGCTTAAATAAATAAATCAAAGGAAATGTAATCACCTTTTTATTTCCTTACTAGGCTTATTTTACTATGTTTACTTTACTTTCGTAAATAATTGATTATAATAATTTAAATGCCGCTAATATTTAAATTAAGACACAAGCAATACTTTTGAAATTTCACGGACAGAAACCCACATTATTTTAAAATAGATTGAATAATATCAATATTTTTTTATATTGACTTTTATCCGTGCTCTCTCCAATAAAACATTTTACACGGACCGCAAACGACATGTATTGAAATTACTGCTTTGTTTTCGTATATAACTGTTTAGTATTATATAGCTAATTTGAATTAAATGCTTTAAAATAAGTTAAATCATTATTCAAAGTTTTAATTTATAAATACTTTAAATTTTGAATTTGGACTTTGGCTTGAGGCGGCTGGCTTGAATAGCGAAGAAACCACACGGCTTTAATTACAATGGTATGTGTCGCTTTCTGGGACTACTTTTCTATTCTGGCTAAGCTTATACTCCCTGCCGTTAAACTACAACCACCCTTTGTCATGTAAATAAGAAAGAGGGGAAAGAAAACTACGAAACTTCTATCTCAAGGTAAAGAGGAAAGCTTTTTCCTATTTCTCAAATACCTTAAGATTCTTTGCTATGAACCTATAAAAGATTACTGTAGTAATTATAGGATGGCTAAATCTATTTCCTTTTTGCTCAAGCCTAGTCTCATAGCTCCACGAACAAACTTAAAAAGTTGTTAAAATTGAGTGACATTTTCACACATTTTTTTCTATTAATATCTTACACTATAGGTTTGTCATGGAAAAAGAGCCTTATAGTAATCCTTAAACTTTATATTGATGTGAACCATATTTCGAATCAACACATCGTAGAATTTAAAATATTGCGTTAGAGCGTCTGTGCTAGAATTATTCGCTTATCGAGGCGGCCCTCTTAAGGAAAATTACTTGATATTTATATAATGCACCTGTCATATTTATTTTTCCTCCCCTAATTCTCTTAGAATCAGATGCTTCTATCCATAGTCGTAACACGTGAGGATATGAGCGTTTGAGACAAACACATTTTGGTAACTCTTAATTACCTGTATCTCATTAGTTCTCGCAACACGTGAAGATTACATTTAGAGCCTACGGGAATTTTCATCAAATCCTTTTAAAGGTTTCTAATCTTCAGAAGGTGAGTATTAACCGGGTATTAAATAAAATAATATTTTAGCAAAAAACTAAACACAATAGTAAATGCATTAAAATAATAAAAAATTTCTTTTTAATAATATTTTCATGAAACTATTTGATTAGATAAATGCACTCATGTGGTTTTGTAATGATAAGAATGACAAAATAATGGTTTGCGTGTTTCTAGCTTGCCACAATCTAGTGACCTAAATCAACTGAGACTACCAGAGGTGACCCAGGGGGTTTTAGACGTCAGACGTTACACTTGACCGCCGCTGACGAGAGGGTCAAAGTTCAACTTCTTTTTATCACCGCGTATTACTGTCGGTTCAGGTTATACATATATATTGTAATTACTCTAATGGGGCAGGAATTAGAAAGGAAGCATTTTAGAGGTAATATATCCGAATTTACGTGAAAGGATAGTGGAAAACCATTTAGGAAAACCACCCTTAGCGGCTCAACCAAGATTCAATCCCCGATCTCCCCGTCATCAGCAAGCCACTCTAACACGAGAGTGATTATATAGATTAATGGTTCTAACTTATTAGTTACGTGGACCAGGGAACAACTGATTCACGGACCTTTTGATGTAAGATAAATGATTTAAAAAAATATAAATAATAAATTTACAGCATATTATAGAGATATATTAGTCATAATATATTTTTAATATAAATATAATTGCAGTATAAATAAAAATAAAATGTACATTTTTAAACTTTGTTTTTAATAAATCTAAAAAGAATTATAATAAAAATAAAATATGTACTCGTATTATATTTGTACATTTATAATCACTAATAAATTATGTGAGAAATGGAACTGCTTTTGTGTCTTCCATGGAATATCTCATGGACCCCCTGGACGATCCTTGGAGACCCCTGGGTGTCCGCGGACCCCACTTCGAGAATCTCTGACTTAGATCATTCGACCACTGAGTGGGCTGGAGCTCAATTACCAGCTGTGTTAACTGGGGGTGGTTTTTCACCAGTTAATTTAACTCATCCGTTTTACACGCTTGTGCTGGTGCATTTTATATTAAAAATACGCTCTTTATACTAACTCCTGAGATTCACTTGTTGATAACCTATATTTTTAAGACAGTAAGATATCTCATCTTAAATTTTTTTATAAGGTCCGAATATGTAATTTTATTAAAATTGTCACGCTTTCTTCTTCGTAATAATCCGAACATTCTTTGTTGTGTTGCTCTTCACTCTTAATATGTTTGCTGTAACTTTTTTTTTAGCACTACTACTAGTTCGGGTTATACGCACTTACGCTAATGTGTAATGGTAGGGTGATCGTGAGATGAAATGGAGGACCTACAGTTTGACGTGGGATCCAAACCACGGTGGAGGCCTGGCATTCCCCGCATTCACAAGTTGTGATTAATACACGTCTTGTCAAAGGTGAAGGAAGGGTTTGGCAATCAGATAAATCTGTGCCGGGACCGAGGATGGAACCCCGGACGCCAGCATGGAAGTCTGACACCTTACCCCTACACCACCAGGTCACCAACATTACTGTTAAACGAAATAAGTAGGATCTTACTAGTTTAACATGAGCTAATTTGAAAAATTGGATAATTTGAACCCACTATGATTCCTTGTGAAAATATTTTTAAATCAATGGCAAAAAATAAATTGTAATTCGAATTTCAGAAGGAAATATTTGGATGACATGAAGCCTATGCATTGTTAATTTTCGAGTAAGTATTTATTTCAAACCTAACTTAACGATCTTTATCAAATCAATCCATATGCTAAGAGTGCCAAATACAGTTATCTAGAACAGGGATGTGTTGACTCGGAATTCATCGTTTCTGTGTGACGTAATCACGTGTGGCCCAGTATGGAAGAAGTAAAATTTGATGTAGCGCGTTTTCACTGATTTGAGTCTGTAATTTTATATTTAAATTTTTTATATTTATTGTTTAAATTTCTCTTGGTTTTTTCTGTACGTATAGGCTTATATATTATATATATATATATATATATGTGTTTTATATAACATATATATTATTATTAACACCGCGCGTCTTAATAACCGTTCGGGTAGTACGCAATTAATCTATCATCAGCATCAGAGTAGGTACTCATAAAAATGATTAGTTCGAATTTAGGATATTTCGAATTTCTTTTAGATGTCCTATGGATTTCAAGTTAAAAAAAACATATACTGTAGTAAAAAAAACCACCTCTTCTTTTATCAAGAGCGGCAATATCAGATGCATTGTTGTGAAATATAGCCTATATAAAATGAGGTCTCATATCGTTACTAGTCAAGACTACCAGGGTTTCATTGGATAAATGCTTGGGTCGAGCCCCACGGGGGTTCTGCACTACATAACGCGCCCTCGCTCAGTGACTAGGAACACGTGACCCTCCTCCTATATCTCCCCCCCCCCCCTTTCCCAGCAACCCCCNCCAAGCAACCACACGAACTCTCCCGTTACTTAGAGCCTCCATCAGTGTGGATAATGCTAACATTAGAAGCTTTTAGACTCCGCCGGGTGGGAATATCACGTCCTGTTTCCAAACACTGTTTGTGCACTCAAAAATACAAAATACTAAACAGAAATAAATGTTTCACAGTATTGTTTAGGTCACATTGTCGGCCAAGCAAGAAGCACAAAAGATAAGGTTTTAAGGATTTTATCTACCTTCTGAAATGGTCACAATTAAAAGACACTGGAATTGTTTGTACATTTACAAAATGAAATAGCTTTCATAGATAGTGGATTCTCATGTTTCGTGTACATTAATACTTTTTTTTATTTGAATATTTAGAAAATGCTTAATTTAACTTTCTATCATATATTATATCAGTATAAGACCTACAAACTAGCTTAACAAATATTACACACTCAGTCCTAGCGTATATAATATGTTCTGTTACGCCCTCTCAGTTCTTTACCTCGTAGCAATAGGCCACTAACGAAAATACTACAAGGATAAGAGGGAGTAAGCTAACATAATAACAGAATAAGCAAGAGTTAAATGTAAAGAGTAATTTAATTCATTCAAAAATAACAAAAAGTAATTTTAGTGGCCTTAATCTCTTAATTTATCTAGTAGAACGAAGAAAAACATAGTTTATTACATTATTGCTAAAAAAAGGTTAATTCATGTAGACCAGGTAAGCATTATATCAATAAAGCTATTAAAAACAATTAATAACCAAATCGATTCCAGAAAAATATAAAAAACTTGAAGAGCCTTTTTAAACTATTACAAAAGCGTCTGAATATCTACAGACATTACGAAAATATATACTCTTCCAAAGTAAGGTTATATCTTTATATTACATACTATTACTTTAAATATCACGAGAGTATTCAAACTTAACACAAAACGAAAGTACCTTCTATTACTACAATAATCATTTACACTACAAACATTACGTTAAATAACACGAGAGTTTCACACCTCAAACCTAATGTAAACTCACGCGGGACTACTTGAATCGGCATCATTCAAATACTGAACAAAGTCTAACAATTGATAACAAGTTAAAGAACATTTAGAAGTTTGCCACATTTCAAATATAAATATATGCGAAGAATAGCCAAATTTACGTTACACAAAATATTGGAATGTATATAAATTAATTTAAATGTACAACAACAAAAGCAAGGATAATACGGATTGTCCAGATAATTAAGATACATAATTTTAATATATTTCAATTAACATTTCGTTAATTTAGAACAGCAAATATTGAGAATTTACTAACATCTTTAAGAAACAAGCCCACAAGTGGCGGCACGAAACTGAAGTTACTTTTAGTTTGAAAATAGCATTTAAACAACTATAACAAAATTAAATTAAATAGTTGAAGTTCCATAATTCAAACTTTAAAGAAGAACAAAAAATATTTACAGAGTATTATAACTTTCCTTCACAGTGTCCAGATTATTGTAAGTTGTCTCCTGACTATATAAAATAATAACCACAGTCCTTCCATCATGGCGTCGATTTCAAAAGTACCTTATAAATAAATATAACAGAGGTCCATTCTCGATGATGACGAATTCAATAGTCTAATATAAATAAATCTAACAGAGGTCCATCCTCGACGGTGCCGAATTCAAAAGTCGAGTAATACCTTACCAACATTCATGTTATATAGTGGTCTAACTGCGTATGTATTTGGGAAGGAATAGTCCAGTCTAAGCCGGTGACGTCGCAGCGTGGAGGGGCACGCCATCTTGAGCACGTACGCCAACATGCTTGTAGGTCGCTGATTGGTCATCCCGCTTCGTATAGACGCTTCTCGGACTTGTCGTCAAAAATCTTTTTGACTGATTGGCTGCTGACGTCGGAGAACAGGTGATGGTTGCTCCAACCCGCTCACAGAGGGCAGCCATGTCCGCGTGCACTCTTCACCAGGTGTGCAGGAAAACCGCCCACAGATGTATCTAAGTAAGCCAGGTCGGGACATCAAATGTTGTTACACCAAGGCAAGTTTGCCCTGCTCCTCGATTTAGCACGTTTTGAAGTCCGGCAGGTTACTAGGCTGCGCAAGCCAGTTTATCCAGAGGGTACGTATATGAACCGTTTACACTGTAGAGTGAATGATATTGTTTATATATTGCTTGAAGTACATGGAACTACAATAGTGAATAAACTAATGTAGGTGATTTGAATAAATGTCGACGTTTCTTGGAGTGGGTAGTATGAATCGGACGATAGTCTATGCAGCATCGGTTTGGGTGGGTCTTCGATTGTAAAATACAACCCTTGTATTGTTACAGTACTAATAGTGCAGCAGGACAAGACCTTATACGAATAGTAAATATTCTGTTCAGCAACACCCAGAATCGAACTGGGGTTCCATAGCCTATGTTCGACTAATTTAAACATATAGCCACAATAATACCATATATTGAGTGAATATTACTGCTAAGCTTTGTCTAAAGCTATTCTAAATTTATAGTATTTGAAAAAAGTCCTCAGTTTGCTAGTAGCTTCGATTCAGAGTTTTAAATGTACTACAATTTTAAAAACAGTTGAAGTAAAAATAACACTGGGAAAAAAACTTATACAGGAACTACAACTGAAACCATTCCCAGTTTATCATGTCCACTAGATAAAAAAAACACACATTAATTCACCAATTTTATCGTGTTTTTTTTATGTGCTTGTTTGTACAACTACAACGATTTTGAACCAGTTGATGGGATTAATACATACTTTGGAGACACCCTCCCATTAAAAGCTACAGCCGCGAATAGTTCCCCTGTGTAGATAGACAATACGTCTGGCATTAATTCTCTGCGGGTCTGCCTAATCTAATTCCGTATCCGGTAGGGTTGTTCCTGTATTTTACCAGCCTAATCATCTTTGACGCAGCCACTTGTAATTGTTTTCTGTCTGCCGTGTTAGAACTAATTCTAGCGGTCACTTTGCTCATTTGATAACAACGTTCAAATACCGATGGAAATATATAAACACGAGTTGCTGCTTGAGTAGGTGTTAAGATGCTCCAGATGGCAACGTCCAAGATTCACCTATTGATGTGCTATTGTCTCAATAATTAGTCACTATTTTAAAATTGATCTATTAAAATAAAAATTAGTAATTTTGAATTGTACACCACCAAAATCAATAAAGTCAGTTGTGAATTTGATTTAAAGCGAATCTAACATAACTTTTATTAGTGACACCATTTAAGTACTAACAGTTAAACAGCAGCCTACAATATTTTTCTAAGAGAAACAAATTAACAAGTTAATAAAGAAAACCCAATAAAAGCTTATGGTAATCCGCAAAGATAAAATAAACAGATTCTTCAGACCTCCTATCTAATATTTTGTTAAAATGAAAGCTACTATTTTAATATTTTCTTTCCACCAGTGAGAAAGCAAAATCATATTTAAAAATTTACTGAAAATGTATATAAAGTGAGTTTTTTTTCTATAGAGGCCAGTTTGGTTTTGATTTTCATCACAAAGCACGTTTGAATTATGATAAACTATAGCGTATAGCAAACATTAATTAATAATTCAACACGTAAACACGCTGAGCTTGTTTAGTAGGGGGAGATTAAAAAGGGAATTGAGTTTTCAAAAAAGGAGAGGGGAGGGAAAGGATTTTTTGTACAATACATTTCCTTGCACGACCGTGGTCACGTCAGGTGCACCACAGGGCAGTGTATTGAGGTCATCGCTGTTTGTCATAAATCTAATCGATTTATGCGAGGAGGGGAAAGTAAGGTTGTAGAACCAAAGTTGCTTTTTTTGTTGTTGTTGTTGTTGTTGTTGTAAATGTCTGCGTGTTGTACAGGGGACTAGATGAAGAGTCAGACAGATGGATCTGGACATCATGAAGGGTTGAATATATAGCGGTTAAAAGCCCATCTCACGGCCGACTAACCGGTAAATTAAAAACTTGATTACGCTCGAACCACAAAACGTATAAGTGTGATTTTCTTCACTCGACAACCGTGAAATTAGTATCGATGTAATAGATTTTTATTTTAAAATAATTATTTTTAAAACATAGTGAAAGAATTTAAGGTGGGGTTACAGGGGACCTGATAAAAGGTAAGTTTTTCTGCAGTTTTTAGTAAGCTTTCCTCATCAAACAAACACGTAGTTTTGTTTGTCACAATGACCACAATTTATATTTGAATTTTAAACTAATTTGTTTTAAATAATTAATGTATTTTAGAAAAATAAACATAGGTTATATTAATCATGTAAATTCTGACCGATTTTGAACAATACCATTAAAGCAATTAAAAACCTACAAAATTTACAAAAAAACACTCATTAGTAATCTACTATTAATTTTTTTTTTAGAAAAACCAATATATATTATTATTTAGAATCTAAAAAATCTGACAGATACTCATTTTGAGCCAAATCTTTAGAGCAATCTTTTTAAATATTCGAATGTTTTAAAATCCAGTCATTAGTAAATTAATCCCCCCCGCCCCAAGAAAATATACAGCTTTATTTGTAATTTTAAACAATCCCCAAATATACTCTTACATCGCAAAGTCTTCATGGCCATTTTCAAAATATTTTGAATGTTATAAAATAGCTCAATTCATTTCAAACAAAATCGTTAGCACCACTTTAAAAATTTTGTAACTTAAAACAAATATAATTCATCAGTAGACTACCCTTAATTTGATGGCTAGAGTAAAAAAATCCCGAGATATTGCCCTGTAACATCAAAATATCAAGTTTGAAAAAAATATCCATTAAACTCTTTCAGATCTGTAGCCAGGGATAGACAGACAGACATGGGGCAGACAAAATTGTAAAATAAATTTTTTTTTGTTTTGGACACACAAATAAAACATAAAAACTCATAAGTCCACGATTACAATTCTTTGTTTTGATATGAGTAAGTAAAAATAGATTATAATCTTAAAACAGAAAATTATTTATATCCACATATGAGTGTAAATAAATTTAGGAAAGACACTCTCAGTACACCCGTCGTTTAGTCGAAGCCCATTCTCTTGGCGACCGGACACCTTGGCCCGTGTGTCCATCAGTGTGGGTTTATATAATTGAAACTTCCATTTGGGAACACCTAATTCAGCTGTTAGATATAAATACTTATTACATATCTATTTTAATAATTTAAGTAAAGAGAGTGCTTTCCTCTTTTGTGAATTATTGATAGGTATGTAGCAGAAAGATGGAAAAGAAATACTTGGAGAGCTTTAAGATTTGGTGCTGAAGAAGATTTTAGAAGATCAGGTGGACAGACAGGATGACAAATGAAGAAGTTCTAAGAAGAGTGATTGAGAAGATAGCCATTATCAATATGATTCTTCGGTACAGAGCAAACGGGATCGGACATATCCTTAAGAGAAACTGTTTTTTGCATGACGTCATAGAAATCAAATTTTGAGGGAAAGAGGAGCTTAGGAAGAAGCAGGATTCAAATACTAGATGACTTGAAGGAAAGAAGAGAATTCTGGGAGCTGAAGGAGGAGGCAGAGGACAGAGTGCATTGGCGGTATTATTATTATTATTATTATTTAGCACCACGTCTTACTACCCGTTCGGGTTATACGCTTTAAGTACTAATTACTCTAATAGATTAGGAATTGGGAAGGTAGGAAGGTTGAATTAGAGGAAGTGAACCCGCATTTGCGTGGAGGGAGAGTGGAAAACCATTTAGGAAAAGCCGCCCCCAGCTCACCCGACCGAGATTCGAACCTCGATCTCCCCGTCCTTTGGCGGTATTAGTTCATTAACAAAATACAGAACACCTTATAGTAATACTATTCATGATATATTATTCTTAATCATTTCATTCCATTGTTTTGCATACATTACTTTGGATGGATTCTTTTCTACTCACAAATATAAATCGTGCAACCAACTCAGATAATCACGTGATTCAAGCTCTTTTCCTGGTGGCAGCGAATCAAGACAATATTTGTGGATAAAGAGCAATCTTCATATTTATGGATACAACATAACATTACACTACACTACACTACACTACACTACACTACACTACACTAACATTACACTATAATATTATTTACCTATTTAATACTTAACTAAGATAACATATAAATTTATTACCAGACATAAACTGAAATGATGGTAACATGGTCAAACGCGTCACTTTAGTATTATACTGGATTATCGATTACGTGGATCCTGATTTGGTGTATTGAGGGGGGTTGTTCTAGAATCGATTTCCACTTTACCTACGTGCAAGTGCAGCCTCATTCCCGCTTAAATTTTACCTTTATAATCCTTATTCCATTAGAGTAAATAATGTATTCGCGCATCCTGAACGTTTATACCACGATGAGGTGAAAAAATTAAAAGAAAAGTAGACCAAAATGTTATTCTTAATTTAGCGTTGCTTTCCAACCTTTATTGACGTACCAATGCAACTCACGTAATTATTTTCACTATGGATAATTAATATATTATAATTAAAAATAACACTATTGCTAAGTAATAAACCTTCAAATATTACTTGTAGCAATGTTTTATTGATGTAGTTTTTGGTTCAGAAAATGTTAATTTGATGTGAAAATAGTTATAGAAGATAATCAACACTTTGTATATTATGCGAGCGTGATATGGTTCGTCTTGTACTAACTACTGTTATCAATCAGTGTGTAGTGCAAGTCAATCCATATTGAATTTGTAACGTAATTTCCCACGAAATGATTTGTTACATCCATTACTGTTTCAAGACTGTGGCAGTTTTTTATTCAAGCCATATATTTTCTACTGGTGGTTTGCTAGGCCTGTTGTAGCTTCACTTGCTTTATAAACTATCTTAAGACTAGAACGGGCACAACATCCAGTCCCCAGCCGTTAATTCATCACTATGAAAGGGGAAACCCTTATTTCACCATTGATACATTTTTCAGATATGCCGGTAATCGAACTTGGGACCCTTAGCTCTATAGACAGATATGCTACTGACTGAACTAAGGTGTCGGACTCACTAAATAATACATACGTCTATATTTTCTAATTTCATGCACGACCTTAGAATGATTATTAACCTGGGAAAGAGCTAGAGCACCAATGTTACGTGTGAGTTGATAAGGCGCAGAGGAAAGAGAAGGTAATTAGAAGGTAAAAATCAAATATTAGAGGTAAGGAAAATAGTAAGATTATGAATATCATCCCCAGTGGACAAACATGTGCACTTTGAAGCTAACATTTTCAATTTTTTATTAGATTTTTAAAAATTTATTAAAAATTAAGTCTGAAGAAAAAATGTTGAGTTTTTTCCTGTATGAATCTAAGAAAAGCATTGCCCAGGGTAACCACACAATTCAGGCAACACCGGGTGCTTCTACTAGTATATTATATAAAAGAACCTACAAAAGGTAAATATTGCATGAAGAAGGGGTAAAAGAACATTATGTAACATTTGTTGATGTTACATCATACTAACCCCCATACTAATCTTCAAGCCATACTACCTACTCCGTATGAAACAGCAATATTAATAAACTTCCTGCAATAGTAAGCTTCTCTATTGTAGTCCAATGTAGAATCCGTTTACAATACTAAGCCATATCAAACAAGAATAAACTGACTGCAATCAATAAAGTTTTCATGTATTTACCTTTTGTATCTTCTGGCTAGAACAACTTCCAAGACTGGACTGTACTCGCCGCGTCCTAAATTGAAGAGTGGGATGAACGAGCCTTGGTCTAACT
The DNA here is from genome assembly GCA_902141385.1 of Timema californicum. Lineage (NCBI taxonomy): Eukaryota > Metazoa > Arthropoda > Insecta > Phasmatodea > Timematidae > Timema > Timema californicum. The sequence goes on from CABFOW010000114.1 coordinate 332,981, forward strand.
GCATCTGATGTGCGAAGCGTACGAGTCAAAATGATTCGGATGGGACTCAGGAATGACGCACACAACAGTACCGGAATTACGACTAATCTGCCCCCTGCGGGCAAGACGTAATCTACCTCCAGGACAGCGCGTGATGTATGTACGTCACTGGTGTTCTGGTCAAAAAAATATTTTGTCATCACTGGCGGACGTGATGGAGAGAGGCCAGTCAATCCAAGCTTGATCGATGGTGTACGTGCTGATTTTCATCCATTGATGTGGCTGGTGGGACGTCACCGACGTGTATGGACAACCCCCTCCCTTCAATCCCAGGCAACTAGAAACACTATTTAAGCCCGGTGATTCCGAAGACAAATCGACTATTAAATTGGACGCCTTCAGGAGAAGTCATGTCATAGAATATTGTATTAGACGCCGTCAGGATAAGTCTGGTCCTGGACTTGGACATTTTCCGGATGTTTTCGTATTCTCTATATATTTATTTTATCGATATTATTTTAATAGACTTAAACTATGGCTTGTTCAATTTTGAAATTAAAGTAACGTATTTATTGGAATAAACTTGAATAGGCAACGTAAACTATTTGCTAAAATTATTGTAATACTAAATTTTGCAATGAGACACCTAATTCTTTTTTCCTCCAATAAGGCGCTAGTGTCAGTGAGGTCACTGAATATATCAGATTGCCATATTTTTGAACCAATTTTTGCTATAAGTATTTTATTTGAATTGTCTGAATTTAGCTGTTAATGTAAACTCATATTTTGACAATGTTTTCTTATTCTGAATTGTTTGGTAAAGTAACATAAACTTTTGCTGATGGATTGATTTTGACTTTGAATATTTTTCATATTATTTAAATGAATTTAATTGTGGTTTATCTAGACTTCTTTTGTATGTTATACAATTTTTATTAACAAGTAGGGATCTTGTTAACGTCCGTAGCTGTGTCAACATTTAATAGTCCCGCGGGAGTTTGACCTATGGTCTGTAAGCCAAACTCTTGTGTTCCCCGAAATATCCGTACGATATTAAATTTAACTTCCCTTCTTTACTTTTTTTTTCTGTATTCAACTTTCGTACCAATTTCAAAGATGCGCATTAGGCTCTTTTTTGTAGTCTATAAATATCTGACTAGACATTTATAAAGTAATTTGTTCGGTTAGTCAACATTTTAGGTTGTTTTGTCAATATTCAATGTTGTGAAACTGACATTGTGTTGTTGGATCGAGTGATTGTCTCTTCCAGACTGACCTAGTCCACTTAAGAACATGTTTCATGTTTGGAAACATTCGTATGATAGTACTTGTTTAATATGATTTTCAACACAACCCCTAATGAATTTTTTAGGCCATGTAAGTTATTGTTTAAATTGTTATTTTATTAAATAAAATATTCATATTGTTATCAAATTGTTGCTGATGTCTTTCTTCGTTATAACTTTATGTAGCTTACGCCCACTTTCCTTTTAGTCTAGTGTGGCCGTAGCTAAGAGGTAGTAGAGTGGGCGGTAACTATTACAGAATGATACCCTAATATTATAAAGATAATAAAAACACAAATCAATGGAGAAAATATAATGGAATTTGCTGTTATAGACAAATAAGTTGTTAATCTAGTTTATTTTGGTTTCCCAGGGATGGGGAGATCGGGACATGATCTCGGAAAAGTGTACTGGTAGTTGTTTTTGATAAATGGGTTTTCACTATATTTCCACGAGAATTCGGGTGCATTTACCTTAAACTCTAACCTTATGACTCCTACTCCACTAATGTAATTAAATGCGGGTAGCCTAGACAGTTTGTATGATGCGATGCAAAAAAAAAAAGTCAGAGGTCATGTTTTAAAAATCTCTCGGTTAATCATATTTTCTTCGAGAGGGGTAGTAATAAAAGAAGTAGTAATGATAACAAAAATATGGTTCTGGAGAAAATACTCATCCATTTATATTTATCTATGAAATGCCTCGCTGCACCCCAATATTTATTCTTGATCTGTTTTAAATAATGTTGAACGGCTGTCAGCGTTCGTAGCGAATCGAGTGAAGTGAGGAAAATGTCATGCCTTTGGAAAGTTCTGCGCAAAAAGAAAAAAAGAAAAAAAAAGTTGTCCTCTTTTATCATATTTGCTAGTTTTGCATTGATATTTTCTGTTTGGTATTTATATTTTTAGAACTCCATCCCTTCGTTCTTTTGAATGTCGCGCCTTTCGAAATTCTCTTTTGTGTCTCTGTCGTTAAACCCAAGCGGGCGTGGGCGTCAATGAGTAATGGGCGCGCCGGGGCGTTATAATGCTATCAGATTCCACATGACATATACAGGCTTGGTAAGATGGGAATCGGCTGACTCTATTTAAGGTCATTCGAACATAAAAATTGTATTGTAAAATATGAATAAGTTAATACCTATAAGCTTTAAATAGTGATTCACCGATTTCAAGTAATTACATATCACGAGTAAAAAATTTTATTTTATACTTTTTATGTACCATTGTCAAGCCAAAGTAATTAATGTATAGGGCTGAAATTTAGTACGTTATAACTAGTCATTCATATGAGGTTTACACGATGAAATATTTATAATATTAATAACATTAATAGTTATAATATTAATAACATTAATAGTTATAATATTAATAATACAAATATTTCATTCAATAGTTTAATATTAATATTATTATAAAAATACATATTAATAGCGTATATTAATATATGTTTTAATATAAATATTTAATATAAATAATTATATTATTATTATTATTACCACTTTTTAACTCATGCTTTACTACTCTTAAGTTATTTTTATTGTTATTTTTTATTCTTATCATTATTAATTTCTATTTTTTCAATACTATTCATCAGTATACAGTATAATTATTTATCTGATTGTTTATCTTATTTTCTCACGTAATTATATGTATTTGTAGGGTACTTGATTTTTTTTCAGTGCTGAACTGTCTCACGACTGTTGGCCAGCACTATATTAAAGGGAATTGTAATTGAAATAATAATAATAAATATTATTTTTAATACTATAAATATTTCCTTCTGTACAGCTCATATGAATGTCTAGTTATACTAATTTTTTCCCCCCATACATTAGTTTAGTAAAGGTAGGCAAAAAGCATGGAATAACAAGTTTGACCCTTTAAAACTAGTAAACTGTAATGATTTGAAATTATTGAATCACTCTTTATAACTTATAATATTATACATTTGTTAAAATTATGCAATACAATTTTTATGGTTGAATTACCTTAATGTTCTCAATTTAGCCACACTGCTTAAAAAAAACAGTAGCTCAGTGTACGAGAGTCATTGAGAACATTTTCCTTTTAAAAAAAACTTAACTACATAGTTAAAAATATTCAAATTAAAGAGCTAATAAAAATTTAAATATCCGGCCTTGAGGTGACCCCCTTCTGTCAACCTATGTTAAAAATTTCAGATATCTGCGTGCCATAGATTTGGCTGGACATCGCACACAAACAAACACACACACACACACAGACAAACAATTCCTTTTATTATTATAGATAGTAGAGTTATGAAAGGAAAAAATACCTTTCAGATGTTACTTCATACCATGAACAGGTATCCTATCTATTTCCATTTTGCCCCCTCCACAGATATAATCAAGACAAATGTCGAAGACACTCTTTTAATTTTACTTTTGGTTTATGTTTAGTTGGTATGAATCTACATATACATCTATATTAATACATTAAGTCTGGACGTATGTATGATGTTTACTTAATTATTTTTTCTCTTAATTTAAATTTGTGGGAGTGGCAATTGACATCTCGATGTCCCTTCATTTACATGATTCATACATAATACGATATTTTAAAGCTGCAAGTTCCGAGATAGCTTATTTAGACACAACACTTATAGGATGAAATTGAATCATTTCTAACATTAAAAAATGACCACTCTGCGCTTAAAAAGATGAGTTGGAGGATTATCTTTGGAGTGGACTTTCTTGAAAATACGATAAAACTATATTTTTATAACACAGTAAAATTTTCGCCCTAAACAAATTGTTCGTTTTTAACTTTACTATTTTAAAGCCGATCTATTCATTTAATAATAATTCTGTAACCCGCATCGGTGGCGTAGTTGGCTAACGCGCTAGTCGTGTTGAGCTTGACTGCTGAGGATGGGGAGATCGAGGTTCGAATCTCGGTCGGGTGAACTGGGGGTGGTTTTTACTAAATGGTTTCCACTCTCCCTCCACGCAAATGCGGGTTCACTTCCTCTAATTCATCCTTCCCATTTCCTAATCCATTAGCGTAATTAGTACTTAAAGCGTATAACCCTAACGGGTAGTAAGACGTGGTGCTAAATATTATTATATATATTAATAATTCTGTAAATTAGTCTTTAAGACCATATTCATTTCGAGGGATAAGAAAATCCAGTATAAACATTCAAATTAGGTATTGTTGGTATTATCTAGGCTAATAAGTTTGGATTTACTTATGACATCACGAAGCGTTCCGAATATTCAGGATAATCTCAATATAATTGGTTTGTTAGTTTGTGATATCCAAGATTGAATTAGTTTATTAATTTTACGTTTCACCACATATTACTACCCTTCTAGGCTATCCACCTTTAGTTAGGTTAATAGGGTTTATAGAAATAAGGTAAGAATGAAATAAAATATACCCGCATTTTCATGAAATGATAGTGGGAAACCGTTAAATAAAATTCACCTTCAGAGACTGTAGCCGGGATTAAACCCTCGATAACAACAACAACAAGAAAACTATACTAGATGTGCTTGACGTTTATTCCACGTAACCACCGAAACGGTTAATCAGTTTACAAGTAGAGATGTGGTTTCGAAAGAAATGTTTTGATACAGTACGTACTCATTTCAAGTATTGAAACAAAATTATCGACACCGAACTCATATAGAAATAAAGTATCGATAGCGGTAAGTTTGGTATTGAAAGAATAATAAAAAAAATTATATTTAATCAGAATGATTTTAGTGTGTTTTATGTATGGAAATGATGATTTTTTTTTGTCAATATCCTTTGAATAATGTATGAGTATGTACTTATTCAGGAAAAATTTATACAGCTTTTGCATATTTATAGAATTGTTCCTATATCGTGTATTAAATTACTAAAATAATAGTGATAAAATAACAATATTACCTGATTCAGTGGCCACATGTTCTAAGGAGTCACTCTAGTGTTAGACTAGCCCACTCATGATGAGTATTTAAGGGTTTTAATTCTGGTCGGGTCTACTGAAAAAGGTTTTTACTAAATAGTTTTCCACTCTCCTTCCACGCGGATACTGGTAGAGTACATCTAAAAATGTTTCTTTCTCCATCCCTACCAATTAGAGTAATTATCTTGAATGATTATAACCTGAAAATGTTATAAAAATATCATAATTTAAAGCCTATATAATTATGTGGTTAGATAAATTCTTAGCGAAGTAACATTACTTTTTAATCAGGATGTCTGCGTGGGAGATTCAAAATATAACGCTACAATACATAGCCTATAAAACTATTGATTCCTTTGTTACCGATCCGATACCGGAGTGCAAGTATTCAAATGAGTAAAAGTTTCGAAACAAAAAGATCAAACCCGCTTTGGTGGTTGCATCGTCTAAGGCAATGCCGATGATGGGGAGATTAGGTGTATTAATGGGCGTTTTCCCTGAATAGTTTTCCACTCTCTCTCTCTCTCCGCGCAAATGTGGACACACTTACTCTAAGTTAAACCTTTCTCATCCTTAACCCATTAGTGTAATTAGTACATAAGCGTATGACCCAAATGGGTAGTGAGATACGGAGCTGGAGAGATAAAAAGATCAAGTTTAAACATATTTGGATAGGAAGTAAAATATCGATAATGGTTAAATAGTGAAACGTTTTCTACATCTCTATTTATAAGTCGTTTAGTCCACAAAGGTCTAATACCAATACAGGCTTGCATTTCCTTTATAATGTGGCTATGTGATGTGATTGGGCATTAGCTGCGTCGATCAAGCTCTCAGGATCGTGTCAACATGCATGCCCTACAATAAATACAAAAATACTACAGTTAAATATGAATATTAATAAAACTACAAAAAAATGTTACCAGTTTTATATTCTGCCCTGGAAACCTATGTAAGATACAGTTTCTGCATACATTTATTTTACTAGCCAAAACCTTCCCACGTGAACGGCCAACATATTAAGTGTCTATTAAAACTAAGTGTTTTGGCGAAATAAGCAAAATTAAACTTTATGGAATTATAAAAGCCTTCAACACTTATTTTTTGTGCCAAAACCGGTTCTTTCGCAAGTCTGGATGATAATTCTTATTGCTTCTTTGAAGGTTTGCCTTCTTCTGGGAACATAGTTTCCCCTTGGGCTACGAACAAAGGCTTTTACGAGATGAGATGAGTTGAGATGGGATGGGAAATAGAATAAAAGACAAACGAACAAACTTTTCAGTTTTCTTTAGCCTCCCTTGAGGAGGGGACCATACGTTTACATGTAATGGAAAAAAAAAGAAGAATCAAATTAGATTGAAATTACTTTTCGGTAAAATATCTTCAATTTGTTATTTACCTTTGTTGATACAATTCTTGCGTAATAAAGAGTTGGACGTTTAAATATATTTATCGTATGTACACTCTTAAAGTTCATTCTTTCTTGTGCGCTCTCTAACGACTTTATTTAGCCATCTAAATAACCGACCCCGTGGCGTAAGTGGTCAATGCACCTGGCTACGAGCCCAGGGGACCCGGCCTCGATTCCTGGCTGATACCTTGGATATTTTTTCCGAAAGGGGAATAACCCCAGATGTCACCAGGCCATATGTACAGATTTTTTTTTTTGCCATTCAACAGAGTTCTCTTCTATGAATTAATGTTATACACCATAAATGTATTTTTATTAACGAGCTATGACGGTAAGAAACTTTAATTTTTACATTTTCCGAAACTAGTTTTAGGCCACAATTTTTTGAAATAAAGATTTGAACATTTAAATTTATTATCTTTACTACTATACTTATTTTATAAAGCTAGGATTTTACCGTAGGTAGAAGCATACTCTATATACATATACTTAAAGTCCCCTTAAAATCAACACAATTCAACAATTGCTTACTATTATTATTATTAATATTATTAATATTAGCACTACGTCTTACTACCCGTTCGGGTTATACGCACTTACGCTAATGTGTAATGGTAGGGTGATTGTGAAATGAAATGGAGGGCCTACAGTTTAACGTGGAATCCGAACCATGGTGGTGGCCTGGCATTAATTGTTTACTAATAGTTATACTATTTCATCTATAAATATTAGTATTCATACGATTTATATATTTGTATACTTAAGACAAAAATATATATTCAGATTTAAATATGCAACGTTTTACTGAATAACTTGATTTACGTACGTATGACATAAAAATATTCACTGAAATTCCAAGTTGGCTCACGGTATCAAAACTTTGTAGGGAAGTGTAGCTTAGTTGACAAGAACGGGTGATAGCCCGCCTCCACATTTCGCGCAACACACAGCGGTTACTCCAACTATATTATCACAGAAATCCAAGTAAACTGCAGTCCTTGCGAGATTTTTGTTTGTTGTTTATGGTCGCGATCGTCTCTTTCAGATTGTTAAATTATTTATTTTTTACGTTTTGATACGTCACCAAAATTAATTATAATTTAACATTTGACATTCATGAATTCACCCTTATCCCCCTTTAAAAACATTTTTTTTATGATTACAATACTTTTTTCTTTGTTAGTTCCGGATTGTTCCGCAAAAAAATAGGTTTTTCCGTTTTGATACGCTCACAGATGATACGTTTACTTTGGACCTCCATAAAGCTACCTTAGCGTCCTTTCCCCCTAAGAACATTAAACAAATAAATTTAATAATGGCAATTTTTTTTCCATTTGTTCCGGATTGTTCCGGAAAAAATAGTTTGATATGTTTTAATACGCCCATAAATTGTATGTTTACATTGCACGTCCATGAAGTTGACCCCTCCCCCATCTTTTAAAAATCCATATTTGTATGATTGCAATAGTTGGTTCTTTGTTTGTTCCGGGTGGTTCCTAGAAAAGAAAATACGCACATTTCGTTTTGGCAGAATAACACAAGATTTATTTACACCGGGAGCCTGGATTAACGCCTTTATGACAACCATATTCTCCACATGAGCACATACAACTTTTAAAAATCGATATTTTATCTTAGCAATCAATAATTCGTTATGGGTTCATTTTAAATTTATTTTTGCAAATATTTCAATTTATTCCTTTTGTAAAGCCGCGATAATTTTTTCTAGTAGTTATTTCAAAACGTGAACATTTTTCGTTTTAAGTTTGTTGTTAGTTTGTTCGAGGTTCTTAACATGTTTATTTTTATTTTGTTCTGATTTATTTTTTCAAACATGTGTTTATTTTATGTTGAGAGTTTTAAAATTAATATATTTTTTATCACTATGTTAAGCTCCATTTCCTCACCTCAACTAGATAAAATATAACAAAATTAGTATTTTTGATTGTATAACTTTATTAGTTTGTTCCAGATTATTGTGCGTTATACTTTAGTTTGTTAGTTCTTAGATCTCTTACAAACGCTAATTAAACTAATGTCACTAGTGATGATGGCCTTTTGTGTGTGCGACCTGTATGGCCACACAGGGCGTCACATTAAGAATCTCCCACCCATTGATATTTGATCACTGTTAAAATCATAGAGGAGGTGTGTATATAAAAAGTATTACTTAATCAACGTGCTTTTATTCTTGAACAAACCGTTTATGAAAAGATAACCGCAAAACAATAAACATTCTAGAAGATAACCGTTTGTTACCAAGGCTCTGCATTTCCATTCCAAATGAAAAGGGTCAATCGCATTAACGTGAAAGTTCTCCCCTGGAAAATGCTACATCGTGATGGCTTCCGTCTAAAACAAGATACCATTTAACTTCGTGAACATCGAGTGAATGTTAAGTTGATAAATAATTCATATATAAGGCTTAAACTAGTTTTACTTTATTTCTGTATACATGAACGAATTTTGGTTACTATCGCAATTAATTGACGCAGAGCAGAGGATTTTGTTTTAAAATTCAAAACTTTCAAAATTAGTGTTTTCAAACAACTTTTGAAACTGACGTATTCAATCCACGCTGAGAACACCTGTAGGACCTTTTTGACATCAAAGGAACACCGCAAACAAACGAAAAGTAAATAATGGGAAACTCTCTGTACAGGAGCAAGAACTTTCGATACAAGAGTTCCAATTAAGTTTTTTTTTACATTCCTACTTTATTATACAAATAAATTTACTATAGAATTTTTTTTTGTCTAGTGAATAGTTAATTACGATTCATTTGTTCTTATAAAATGAAATAAAACTCTGATAAATGGTTACGAAATACAAACTTTTAATAGAGGGGTTATTTTCTGAATTGAAAATTACTAAAAAAATAGTTTTACTAAACAAATTGGGAACAGGGGTTTGAAAAATGACTACCATCTATAAATAAACTTTAATGGAACGTTTGAATAGATTTAATGGTTTTTTTAGACCAATGATATATTTTTGTTTTTAGATGTTGATTTGTAAATTATTATTTCCAAACATTTGGCTTACGAGTTCAGTGAGTTGCTTTAAGCTAACTTTAAATTTATTTTATTTCACACTCAAAATAAAATAAGTTTCTGACCTTATATTAAGGCATTAGGAATTCGAAAGTCCTTTGCCACATTTAAAAAAGTTCGCCACCTATCACTCTTAAGCTAACTCTATCCAGTCCCACTCATTACACCATAGCTCTTTCAGGTCCATTTTAATGCTATCCTCTCATCTGCTTCTAGGTCTTCCCACTGGGTTTCTCAGTCATTACCTTAAACACGTTCTAGTTATTTTTTTAAATGCACGCTGCATAACCTGCCAGCTATAGTCTGTGAGATTTGACCATCTTAACAATGTCTGGTAATGAGTACAAGGTATGTAACCCTTCAATACGAAACCTACTCCAATCTTCTTTATCTCTTTTTTTTTAGCATCGCGTCTTGATTCTTTTTTAATCTTCATCGACCTAATTTTGTATAGAGAAGTTAAGTTTTCAATCTAGGGTGAATTAACAAGAAGGTTTTCCCCCACATATGGTTTACTCATACTATCTCCATATAGAGCCATTCCCTCCAAATTTTAATTAACTTGGTGTTAAACGTAGGTATTGATTTAAAAAATAGTTGAATATTTAAGGTTCTTTTAAAAGAATCTCCGTGAGGCTGTCTTAAGCAACCGTAAGTTCCTCTTCTAACTTTAACTTTCATTTTATCGGATATAAATACGTAACTACCTTTATTATAAGTCTAAACATATTTTCAAACAGTTTTATGTCTTATTTTATGTTATTTTTTATATTATATATAATGATCTGTCACAACATTGAATTATTTTGGGAATAATTCCATCTAATTTTATTTTAATTTAAAATGTGAAATTTATCTACTTGAATACACTAAATCGTCCGATATCTTTGCTCAGTCAGTAGTTAGTCTGTCTACTGAGTTAAGAGTCCTGGGTTCTATTATTAACATGGCCGAAAACTTTATCATTAGTGAAATGTGGGCTTCCCCCTTTTACATTGAGGAATTAACGGTCTGTGGCTGGATGTTGTGTCTGCTCTAGATTTAAGTTTGTTTATAAGTCTTGAGGTGATATAATCAGTCGGTTCAGAAAGTACACGTAAAATAGCTCAAATAAACTAAAATTAAATAAACCAATTAAAGGTTTAATAACAAATACTATTGTTTGAACAACTTGGTTAAGTGCTATGGAAGTAAATTTCTGGAAATTCTACTCACCGAGTTATGGTATCGGCCACCTCTACATTCATTTCAAGTAAAAAAATGGGTTTATGAAATGTATTCTTGTAATTTGTTTGGAGACTGGCTTACATTTTCTTTCTTAATTAAGCTAGTGCGACATTGACACACACAAACAAACAGTAAAATTAAATTAAAATCATTTCATTAAGTGTTCATAGATGTAAATTAATTGAAAAAACAAATAGTGGTTTCTTTCATTTGGGTTAATATTTTATTAGATTCCATTCAAATTGTTAATCTTTATATAATCCATACTTATGTTGTTTTTTTTAACAAAATGGTTGTTTTATTTTAATTATCATTCCATGAATTTGAATTTAATAAAATAGACTAGCACTGAAAAAATAAAACACATATATTTACTTTCTCTCGACCCCTCGAAGAGAGAAATATTATAATTGTAAAAAAAAATTGAATTCGAGATTTTAATAAATGTCGAAGTTTCATGAACCCCTGAAACCGAAAAAGTAGTTTTTCGATGCCGTCTGTTTGTATCTCGGACTAGGGCCGAAATAATTTTACTGATCGAGATTAAAACTTGGTATCTAGAGATCAAGAATGTTTACCCGAGAAGCTTTTTGAATTAGATATCCAACCTTAAAATGAAAGGTAATTTACGGACGAGAAAAATAGATTTTCTTAAAGTCCGCTCTAACGATTTTGATTAAATTTTATATCTAGACATTGTTTAACAATACAAAGAAAAGGACAATTTTAATTTTTCCATGAAAATGAATTTGAGGATACTAAACACGGGCATAAATGACCAATTTTGACCGTATCTCCGCATCTATTTGAGACACGAAATAACTTATCATTTTGAATATGTAGTACTATTAAATATAAAACTCCTTTGTTTGAAAAATATTTTTATAAAACAAATAGTTTCTGAGCTATAAGCAAATATTATTTTTTATGGAATACTTTGAAATATGAAACTTATTGGTATGCTCTTTGGTGGACAGATATTCATTCTTCTTTTCTCGATGTTTCTTTAACAGTATATATTATTTCATTTATGCTCTTTATTGGAGTGCTTCCTCAACAATGTATATTATTTCATTTCACAAGTATTAAGAGTTCTTGGTAAATACCTCTATTTTAATATTAAATAGAGATAAAGTCTGAGCGGTTCACCGTGCCATTTATTTTCTAACATTTCACTTATTAAATCGAAGAAATTGGAAATGTTGATACTATAGTAACGATAATATGATATGATTCTTAATAAAATGTTCGTAACTTTTTTTAAAAAACAAATTGAGTGAGATATTCTGTTTACACAATTACTAGTAGGTCTATATTTAGATTTGATTCGATTATTTTAAATGATATAACATTGAAACAAAATAACATAGTTTTTCAGATAATTTTTAGTGTTCTTATATTCTCCCAACATTATTTTTTATTGTGTTCTTACATTCTCCCAACATTATTTTTTATTTTGTTCTTACATTCTCCCAAAATTATTTTTTATTGTCGTCTTACATTATCCCAACATTATTTTTTATTTTGTTCTTACATTATCCCAACATTATTTTTTATTGTGTTCTTACATTATCCCAACATTATTTTTATTGTGTTCTTACATTATCCCAACATTATTTTTTATTGTGTTCTTACATTCTCCCAACATTATTTTTTATTGTGTTCTTACATTCTTCCAACATTATTTTTATTGTGTTCTTACATTCTCCAAACATTATTTTTTATTGTGTTCTTACATTCTCCAAACATTATTTTTTATTGTGTTTTTACATTCTCCCAACATTATTTTTTATTGTGTTCTTAAATTCTCCCAATATTATTTTTTATACCTTAAATTAGTGTTTTTGTAAAACTGTATTTTTTAATCAATCTATTTTGCTTATTTGTAAACAAATAATTAGGATTGCTCCCGCCAGGATGTAGATTAATAATTTACGCGAAAGCATGTTTCTATTTAGAATAGGAAACAACACTAGTCTTATTTTAAAATGCAAATCAATTATATCCAGGTGAGATAGAGAGAATGCTTACACTCGTCAGCGCAAGATATTATTATAAGATAAACAAAAGGCCTCAAAAGATGATCCCCTCATTTCTTCTCTTTCTTTTTCTTTAATTAATGGCATCTACGTGTGATATTGATTATAGTCCTTAAGTGTGTCAAGTTAAGATACATCCCACTTCGCAAAATATATTTAACTTAATCAATAATACTGGGTTTTTAACGTAATTCAATGCTACATACACCACTTTAAACTTAACATTGTGTCTCTTTCTATCCATGATCTCAGAACTTTTTCATAATATTGATCCCCTTTAATCACGGGAAGACGGCTAAAAAAACCTATCTAATATTCAGTAATGATATTAACAGAAGTAGTCTCTAGAGGTTTCTAACGCTGGTATTTTATTTATTCCAACTGGCTCCTGGTTTTAATCACGTTAGCCTCAATCCATGTCTTTCCAGGGTCTACTTTGACACCGATTCGCGAGGTCGGGTTTATTGAACTCGTCCCTGCATCAACTTCACATACACCTTCTCAAACTATCGGCTTTCTACACTACTTAGTCTCCAACTAGAATTAACTCAATTAAAAAGTGACAAGCACTTACCATTTAGCACTTAAATATCTTAGTACACATTATTTCTAAAAATAGCTATGTTGAGGTATCTTCTAAAATGTTTATTACATAGTAATTTTAAACAAAGAAATTATAAACTTCTATAAAAACTATTGTTGTGTGGATAAATAGTTTTTTACTATGAAAAAACCTATTTTGTATTAATGTAGTGTTAGTAAAGAGACAAAAGCTATGTACCTTATGCAAACAGTAATAAGAGGATACATTTTAATACAGTTGAGGTGACCTGGTGGTCTAGGGGTAAGGTGTCATACTTCTATGCTAGCGGCCGGGGTTCAATCCTCGGTCCCGGCACAGATTTATCTGATTGCCAAACCCTTCCTTCACCTCTGACAAGATATCTTGTGAATGTGAGGAATGCCAGGCCTCCACCGTGGTTCGGATTCCACGTTAAACTGTAGGTCCTTCATTTCATCTCACAATCACCCTACCATTACACATTAGCGTAAGTGCGTATAACCCGAACGGGTAGTAAGACGCGGTGCTAATAATAATAATAATAATAAT
>CABFOW010000114.1:348023-407480 GCA_902141385.1 Timema californicum
GCATTTTTTAGACAATACGTGAAAAAGTAAATAAAATAAAACCTACCTATTTCTTGAAGAAGGTACTCCTTTCACTCATTTCGTCAAAATTATAAGTTCGTATCAAATTTTAAAAACTCGCGTGGGTCATCAAAAATCGTTCACAAAATCCACCCAAAAACGTAACCAAATCAAAATAACAATGTTAAACAATAGCACGGGTCGTCAAAAATTGTTCACAAAATTGTTCACAAAATCAAACCAAAATAGTAACCAAATCGAGAATCGAAATAACAATGGCTAAAGCAAGCCTGGCGCGTGATGTAGCGGCAGTCGCGCGCGGGGAAATATTGTCTTGCTTGTGGGAGGGGGTGGGCAAAGTCAAGTGATATTGGCATTGATGAGATGGTGTCTTTTTTTATACCTGACCCACCCCAGTTACTAGTAATATAGCGCTCACAAAGATAATTGCAACGCAGCGACCTAAATAAATGCAACAAACACATTTTACATCCGATTTCCTTAAACTTTTCAACCTTTTTTCCCACATTTTTCACGGTTCCCCAAAAAAGGGTCGTTACTTTGAGAGGGACGCTATTCCCGGAGTCGTAGAGTCGAGAGTTGACTGTAATATTTTATATATATATATATAATTTAACATATCCTGGCTTTCCAATGGTCACTAACAAGTCCAAACAAAAGTCTACACCCAATAATGTATCGCCAACAATACTGTTGAATTATTTTATATCACCTGCTTTGATGGCCGTATATTCTAAAGCGCTAATCTCGCAATACACGAGACTTCCAAGGACGGGTAGATCAAGGTTCGAAACTCAGTCGGATGTTCTGAGGAGGGTTTTTCCAAAATGTGGGTACATTTCATATAAATATAGCCTTCCTAATCCCTATAACCATTAGCGTTTTTAGTACTTAAGAGTATAACCTTAACGGGTAGAAAGCACGGTGCTAAAAAAAAGAGTATTTTATGGCAGTTCATTTTGGTAGGCCTACTTGATATAGTTTTTGTATGACATGGTATGTGTTCTGAAGATCTCGTATTTGTCAGAAGATTTAACTTTTGAGATCTAAAAGATATGCGTATATTAAGTAAGCCTGGTCGATGTTTGATATTTTATACTCTTTATAAGATTCCGAAAGACGCAAATAAGGCATGCCACTATTTATTGCAGATTGACGAGAATTTCCATATGGTCACCCAATTATTTATGATTGGAAAAATAATATGTTACCGGAAAAACCATCCAGAAAAAGTAGGTCGGCACAGATCAAAAGGATTTTGCACACACTTGTATTAGTTTCAAGGCTCAATGTTCGCATGCCATACACGTCTATTTTTCCCGCATGTGAGTCTATCTAGTCCAGGCCTTCTTAAACTGTGGGGCACGACCACAAACGGGATCACGTCCCTAATTGGGGTCACGTAACTTAATGTGGGGTTGCGAAAATATCTGGCAACAGTGAAAGGTTTCTGCACGCGCAACGACATAAAATAAATCCAAAATCAAACGCGTAATGAATTTGAGGTATTACATCGCACGACTTCACTGCAGCCTTGGCTCTGAACACACAACAAATTGTAACATATTTATGTTAAAAGATACAATTGAAAGTTTTACTACTAAAGTTAACATATGGAAGGAATAATAATAAGGTGGAAAATGTTTATTTAGAAAATATTTTTACAGCTACAGATGATTTTATAGTTGAAAATATCCTCCTCAAATATTTAATTGTAAGAGCTTTAATTGATCACCTAACGTGCCTGGAGACACAATTTCAGAACTACTTTCCTTCAAATTTGATTATAAGAAATTTAGTTAGGTTCATAAACCATACTCATATGAAATTTAAAAAAAAGAGTCATTAATCTGCCATTATAAGTTCAATAAGAATTTGCCGAGCTAACATGGGGCACATGTTTAAAACTTGAGCTTCATAAAAATTCGTTAAATAAATTTTGGCTAGGGATTAGGACAGAATTTACAACCATTTATGGAATGGCCCTGAAATACTTCTGGAAGTTTGGGCTACTTATTTATGCGAAGCGACGTTTTCAGCAAAGACATTTATAAAATTAAAATATCGATCAAATCTGAAAAATGTTGAAAATGCTCTCTGTCGTGCATTATCAAATGTTCAGCCAATATTTAATTATTTATGTAAAAATAAACAAGCACATCTATCTCATTAGTATGCAACTTTTCTTTCGTCTTTAATAAATTGTGACATAATATGTATACCTGACCTGGCGGTCTAGGGGTAAGGTGTCAGACTTCTGTGCTGGTGGCCGGGGTTCAATCATCGGTCCCGGCACAGTTTTATCTGATTACTAAACCCGTCATTCACCTCTGACAAGACATCTTGTGAATGTGGGGAATGCCAGGCCACCACCGTGGTTCGGATTCCACGTTAAACTGCAGGTCCTCCATTTCATCTCACAATCACACTACCATTAAACATTAACGTAAGTGCGTATAACCCGAACGGATAGTAAGACGTGGTGCTAATAATAATAAACCTATTTTATATACCTATGCACCCAAGGTCACGTAAAAATTTCTCTGGTGAAAAGGGGTTGTGGGTCGAAAAAATTTAAGAAGCCCTGATCCAATTGACATATGCATCACGACACGTGAAAGTATACATCTTGTAAGCAATTATATGTAATTGGGCTACACCTGGAACATCATCGCTCAAGTTTAATGAAACAGATCTTTGCACCTATATGTTTTGCATAATCTTTTAATCGTCATGTATCCTATTGCAGGTGGTGATCGAGGAGGTTTGTAAATTGTTCACACCTCTCCCTATAATCAAATGTGGGTACACGTTCTTTAACATTCTACATTGATAATACCTACCCAATTAGTGAAAATTTAATGTGCGCTACAAGAGCTTTTTTTTTAAAAAAAACTATATGTTTATTTTTAACCGGTTGGACCAATTTAAAAAGGGAGCACGTCGCGGTCGCTATCCCCCATGATGGAGCCATGAGATAAGTTACGTGTTGCGCGTACGATCGATGAGTCTGCACAACCAGACAAGAGGGCAGGATCTACTCGCACCACCGGTGGTGCTATCAATCAACGGAAGGCGAGAGGGAACAGGTGGTGGGTGCGTTAGAAGAAAAAGGAAAAGAAAACTGAAAGCCGCGTCACGTCCTAACGAGACAGGATCATTTGTTGCCTCGTCACTCCCCCGTCTCTTCCCCCCTGTTTACATCATTACCTTTTAGTTACAGTAGCCCCATGGCTTCTTTGGTGCTGACTGACAGCTCACAGCTGACTTTTGACAGTAAACATTTAGGTTTATACCTAAATTTGGTCTGTCAGAAGTGACAGCTGCTAAACACATGTCTTTGCAGTTCATATGGTTCGGCGTAGGGATACATAATTTGGTCTGGTAACTTTTCAAATCCGTCAGCTGTCAGCTGTGAGCTTCCAGTCAGCACCAAAGAAGCCATGGGGCTACTGTAGATCTTCTTACCCTTACGCACATTTTACAGAGATTTGAGTTAGTCTCAACTGGTTTGACTTGACAAACGTCACTATTGACACCCGCATCGGTGGTCGCATGGTCTAAGGCGCTACACACGTGTTAGACTGGAGTTCTGGTGACGGGGAGGTTAGAGATCGAACCCCGGCTGGATGTTCTGAGGTAATTTTCTTCTCCTAAATGCTTACACACCTCCAAGCAAACACGGACACATTTAATTTAAAATTTACCTTCCTCACACTTAGACTATTATTCAGATAGACCGGGTGGATAACTCGCACACACACACATACGTACCCACTTACACACATACAAACCCACATACATACACACACATACGCACACTCACACACACACCTTTGTCAGTGGGCGCATGTACTAAACATCAAGCTTGTCTAACCTGGTTTTTCGGTAAAGGGGAGGTCTGGGTTCAAATAATGGTCGAGTTTACTAACTATGCTTTTCCTTTAATGGTTTTCCACTCTCCCTTAAATGTAATTGTTTTCCCCCTGAATTCCACCTTCCTCATTCCTACCTGGTTAGTGTAATTAAATTTTGATAGCCCGGATGGGTGATAAGATTCAGTGCAAACAATACTATTGATGATTGAGCGTGATCGATAAAATGAAAATGATGACAAACCACCTTTAAGTGACTTTATTGCTAATCAAGATTACGTTGAAATTTAGACCTGGCGTATTATCAAAGCAGACAATTAAAATACGAGAGCTTCGAAGTTCACTATAAGTGATATTCCAAGTGCTAATGGACCTACCTGAGCTAAAATCCATATAAAATTAATATAAAGACGTGAATTTACTGCTGAATAATTTTAGAACATGGATCTCGTGTTCAAACTATGTAGTGTTTTTCTTATATCAGCGAATATGGATTAATATCACTGTGGCTGAGTGAATCTTAGCTAAGCAATGTTAAACATGTAAAAGTAAAACGAATGCTCAATATCAATGACAAAAATTGCCAGCTTAAAAGCCAACCACATGTGGTGGCCACCATTATATAAGATAACAAACAAAAATACCTTTAAAAAACCACCTCGGCAAAGGTATATTAGATTTTTTCTATTTTAAAATAATAACTTTTGCATATTAATAAAATATCCATTCAAAACTACACGGTTATCTCAACGTACTTAATAGATTTAAAAAAGTAGTTAACATTATTATATTATGAGATAAAATGTTAGCAAATTAATGCTTATTATAAAGTGTAGGATATGATGTGGCCACCAAGAAAGCTGAGGCAAACACATATTTGGGCTGAAGAATTGATTCATCATCGGAATACTACCTCAAAGGGTATTTGTGCTGATCCTTTTTCGAATCCCGATCGACGATTTCAAGGGAATATTTTACCAGGTAGAGATGTACGAGTGTTCCAAGACCCACTATAATCAGGAGATCCCAAACCCTTAGCTAATTAAGGTACCGTACACTCACGCTCTTTCCCGCGAGCAAGAATGGTGCTTTGGAACAGCACGAAAGAACGGCGCGTGGAAAAAAAACCTCTCTAATCTACCCACAAGTTGCCACGAACAATCGCGCGTGATTGGACGTGATGTTTTGTTACCATTGGAGAGACTGTTCGTGTGTATGGAAAAAAAAGTCAACTATCATTCCATCTGGAATTACTGCTAGAGGAAAACGAAATAGTCAGAAACCTTGGGCAGTACGACCCCCGAGAACCCAGGAAATACAAAAAGCCAAGACTGGAGTAGAAGATCCCTACCCAGCTCCACAAATCCACAACTAGCCTGTCCTATTAGCCAATCTCCTATTTCCTAAACTAACCCATCCACTCTAGCCAACTTGACAAAGGTCAAGCAATCATTTTTCACAAATTCGCAATCCCTTATTCATCCCTCACTTAGTGTCTAACATTGAATTTGTGCTTTATTTCAGCTCATCGAGAATTCACACACACCAACTTACACATCGGGCCTGAATGCACTTGTGTCTACCATCACAGTGTACTAGGGCCTGATTTAGCTACTCCCCAACACAACACGCTTTCAACTTCACACCTCCTCTCCTAAACTCCATTTGCCTCCCACAACCAAAAAACACTCTCACAAAAAGAGGTCATGGTCTGTGACTACAGATCGGTACTCTTAGGTATTAACGAGCCAACTACCTTCTCTGAGGGTCGCTTCTGACACTCAGAGCTGGTAGACAGGCAAACAAGGGAGGTGCCATCTGGAATGGAAAGTTGTCATGTATAGATTTACAACATGATTATGTAATCTCGTGGAGTTTCAAGTGGTGTGTGCAAGATTAGATGACGTGACAAGAAGGATAAACGATATAAAAAAAATTGTACTGTCGCGTGTGTTCTTATTGGAATGTCTGAAGTTAACAGTAACCAGAAAATATGACCTTTATGGCCAAAAATAAAAGAGTGGTTAACTGAAAAGGAAATGCATTGTCAAATTTGTTTTAAACTCTTTTCGGATAGAGCTTTCATCGAGTGTACTCTTTAAAAAAAAATCTCGATTGGATTTTGGGTTCACTTTGCTGTAAAATTCTACAAGAGCGTCATACTTAGTATTTTTACTTTCTCTAGACACCTCGAAGAGAAAGTATTGTGATCGTAAAAAAAGATAAAACTCAAGATTGTGATAAATGTCGAGGTTTCATAATCCCCTGAAACCAAAATTTGTTTTCGCCATGCCATCTGTCTGTACATACCTCAGGCTGGAGCTCAAACTATTTTACTGATTGGGGTAAAACCTGATATTAGAGATTTTCATAAGGTCCCCCGGGGGGTATTTGGAATTAGATATTCAAACCTAGAGCTAAGGGTACTGAAGGGCAAAAGAGAAAACATCAATTTTTTTTATCAAAACTCGCTCTAATGATTTTGATTAAATTTTATATATGGACACTGTTTATCATTATGAATGGCAATTCTTATTTTTTTCATAAAATGATTTTGAGGGTACTTTATAATGGTAAATTTCCAATTATAATAATTTCTTCGCAACTATTTGAGATATGAAATAACTTCTCATTGTAAAGTTGTAGTACTATTAAGGTAAAAAATATTTTATTATTTGAAATATAATTTTATAAGACCTATAATTTCTTAGCTATAAGAAAAAAAAATTACATATATATATATATATATATATATATATATACACTTTTTAATTCAGATCTTTGAAAATGAATTTGATTCTTATGCTCTTTGGTGGACAAAGATGTTTCTATTTTCTCACTCTTTTTGTAACAATGTTCCTAAAGTCCGTTCACCGTAGGAATTGTTTTCTGAAAGGCCTTTTTCCCTACCAGAAATCTATTATATAGTAGGATATTTGTAGGAAAAAAGACCTTTCAGAGAGTAATTCCTACCGTGAATGGAGTATAGTTCCTTATGACATAGAGTAGTTAGTTAACAGTGTATATTTTTCCATTAATGATCTTTTGTTATTTCTACAACAATGTATAGACCTAATATTTATCTCCCCAAATCTTACGAGTTTTTAGTAAATGTATATTTTAAGATAAAAGAGGGAGAAAGTCTTTGCGGTGAACCTTACCATTCATTTTAAATTTATATTCATATACTCTTCACTTTTGATAGTGCCGGACTTGACATTTATAGGTTTATAAATTCGGATAAAAATTATTTACTAGCATGGTGAATGTCAGTAATGTTTTATACAACTAATTCACTTCTAAATATAGTACAAACCTAAACACTCAGTGAGTAAACACAGTTCAGGCAAAAGCCCGTGGCATGGCGTGGATTATTGAAACCTCAACAATAGAGGGAACGACACTCCGAAGGAAAGAGCGCCACAAACCTTCCCTCACTCAATTGCGAAGTGAAGCAACAGCCACTAATACACATTCTTTCACACGTAATTCAAGATACGTCATGCTGTCTCTCGAGAAAGAACGTGTGTGTATAACCACATAATCTCTTGTGTCTACGCCAACATCTATATTTTAAAAACGTTAAACGATTAATTTAGACGGTAATTACCGGAGTCATACCCAACCAACTTTCATATTTAAAAAAAACCCACTAAAAATGTGCCCAAAAATTCCAAATTTAAGGAAATATTCCAATGGGAAGCAGTCACATGATATAAGACAATTTTTCTCGAAAGAAATGTCTTGAGTTCTACCAAATAGATTTTGATTTGAATTAAAAAAAATATATATTTACTTTTAGTAAAATTTTGCAACTTTTCAATAGTGAGTCTGCAACATTATTATATAAAGAGCTGAAGTAAATTGGTGAATTTATGGACGCTATTATGACGGGTCCCGATTTCATAAAAAAAATATGATTGAGATCTCTAAAATAAAAGTCTGGGTCTTTAGATTTTCACACTAATAACAAAAAAATACGAATTTAAGCTAACATGTATTTGTGGTATTCAAACTCCTATGTTTTGGACAAGTAGGAAAATTGACTTAGGTGACTTTTTGGCTTTTAATATTATTTCTCTCCTCTTTTTTTATTTTCGTACAATTCCATTTGTGTTGGCAGTAAAATCCGCGTTCCTGGCAATCTGCCGACTAGTATCTCCTTCAAGAGTGGGGAAGGTTAGTTTTTTTTAAAGTTGTTTCTGTCAATTTAAGAACGTGAGGGGCTGAGTGCCTCTTATTCTCTTTGTTTGGTTTTTTTTAAAGATAATCATGCATAAGTTTTATCACTTTAGAGTAAAATAAAATAAAAATTTGATTTGAGTGAGTCAAACATATTCACGTGTTTTTTTAAAAGCTATACTAGAATCATGGTAGGAAAGTGGGATTAGAGTTTATTTTATTTCCATAAATATTTATATAATGTAAATATAATATTTGTGATTTTTCTCTGTCAAATGCATAAGTGGGCATATGTGTAAATACCTCAATCTCATTTTGTATAGTTTCCCGATGAATGGAGGTCAGGGTTTGAATTTCGGCTGCGTGGGCTGAGGTGTTTAAAAAAAGATTTACCACTTTTCTTCTACTAAAATGGGGGTACATTTTCTCAACCCAACCATATTAGAATAAACATCCAGATACACCATCCGGGTAGAATGACGTTTACCATGGAATTACATAATATTTGACGTTTGCGTATATGAATAAATTTGCCTTTTCCTATAGCCACGTGCATCAAAGTGTTACGCTTAAGTTTTTTTAAACGCATTGGTTTGAATCCCAACTACGTTAAACGTTTGTAAATATAATTAAAAAAATCAAATCTCTACAACCTTGAAATAAACTATTCTGCTCATTTCTGCCTTTCCCTATAGCCCGGATGGGTGGTAATTATGTGGTGACCCACTTAGGTGGTTGTATAGTCCAAGGCATCACTCCCACAATAAACTTGCTGCTGATGACGGGGAGATCAGAGTTCATTCCCTGTTGGGTGTACTGTTGGTAGTTTTTTCCTAAATAGTTCTTCATTTTCCCTCCTCACAAATGCGAGTACACGTCCTCTAAATTCAACCTTTCTATATCCTAACACATAGACTAGTTAGCACATTGGCGTACAACCTGATCGGGTAGTAACACAAAGTGCTAAAAAAAATGAGGTGAGGAGGGAAGAAAGAGGAGTACTCACGCAGTCCATGCAGTGTATTACTATGATGGTTCAACCATTTGGACTCTTCAAGTTCTAATATATTTTATTTAAGTTAATTATCTTATTAGAGGCATATAACCTTATATTTTTAATCAAATCATTACATAGCTACATCACTTATATACTAACTCAAATATATTATTATTTTTATTATTATTATTATTATTATTATTAGCACCGCGTCTTACTACCCGTTCGGGTTACTCGCACTTACGCTAATGTGTAATGATAGGGTGATTGTGAGATGAAATGGAGGACCTACAGTTTAACGTAGAATACGAACCACGGTGGAGGCCTGGCATCCTAACTTAAATATAGAATACTCCACTCAGAACCTCAGCTGTTTGCTTGAGCCGTATTTAGAAACTCGTCCAGGCTATCCACTACTTAATAATAATACCTATCACCCAGTCTGACTACCCGTTAGGGTTATACACTTTTATATTAATTACGCTAATGGTTATAGGGATTAGGGAGGTTAGATTTATAGGAAGTGTACGCACATTTGCTTGGAGGTAGAGTGTAAGAAACATTTAGGAAAAGCCACCCTCAATAAACCCTAGCAAGATTCGAACCCTGATCTCCACGTCATCGGCAGTAAAGTTTACTGGGAGAGTAGCGCGTTTAAACCATGCGGCCACATAAGCGAGTTATGGTCCACATAATTATATGTGTCAGAATTAGTTAAAGTTCGTTAAAACATTCTTGTTAAAAATAGTGAAATTAAAAAATAAGACAAGAGTAACCATTTTTTTTTTTCAGTTTAAATATTATGTCTGTCCTGAGTAACATTTTCCTTCCTGCGTTTCGTGTTGTCCTTGACTTTATAATGGTAACGCTGAGCTTTGTTGTACCAGGTTGAGGATTTTGGGTCGATATCAACTGTTTTATTTACAGCTCACACTTTGGTGAGCCGAGAACAAAGCCATCCTTCCTCCCCCTTTTCCCCTTTTTTAATAAATGACAAGGAACGAAATTATGGATTTCGTCTTCTTCCTCCTTCATTTAACCTCACCTTCTCGATAAAGTCGCGCGGTCACTTTACCGTGACATTTAGTTAGGACGTCAACTGATTGGTGAAATAGTGGTATCTCTGAATAACCAGCTCCGGGCATGTGTTTCTATGATGTTCACTGACCACTAGACCACGGGGATGGTTATTTTGATAGGTAGAACAGTATCTGACAATTACTTTCAAATGTACATACATCAAGTCATGTGATCTGGAGATGTTACTTTTGATATACGTTATCAATACCTATAAAACTACACTAATAATATTGTAAAATGTTAACAATATTGAAAAAAAAAAGTGTTACCATTTTTCTAAACTGACACGTAGATTTAAGAATATACCGTTTACTTTCTGATTTTATAAATAATCAATTTTTTCCTAGTTATTATGAGAGTAACGATATTTTTTTAAATTATATATTAAGCACATGGATAGAGATTAAAAAAACGCGTTAATAAGGAGGGGGGAAACAGCTCTATAATATATGTTTGGATTTTAACCCTTGTCAGCCATATCTTGGCTAGAAGTGTGAACCATAAAACCATATAACCATAAAAATCGTGATAAACGGACACGTAAAAAATTAAAATGTATATTTAGAATAAAAGACTTTATATAACATTTATTTTGCGACCTTTTTGCTTCTTTGTCTTATGTCATATTCTTCCGTCGTCTGTGGTAATGACAAGCGAAAATCTTCCCGCGGCTCTGTAGTTGTTTCACCAGACCCTCCGGGGAAGTGGTGTCGAGTTTACCCTTCTTCACGACGCCCGACGTTCTTCTCTAACGCCCCCTACCTCCACCCCTGTGTGTAGCCCAGAGATTGCTAATGAGAACCCCTCCCCCAGATTTCATTAGGTATATTCATTCCCTCGTGTTCTCTTACTGGCTCCTTGACCTCGTGACATTATCACAACGAAACGACGACTACACCACATACAAGACATTCAACTCTCTGGGCAAAGTTTGACCTTATTATAGAATATTTTTCTTATATGTCGAGCAAAAGCAGGATTTTGTAAGTAAGAAACGTTTAGAGAATATAAACGTACTTTTTTTTGTGCTCATCAATGATAGCAATTTACTATATAATTATAGGTAATTATATCATAAGTTCCTTAATATCTGCCGCCCGCTTCGGTGACTGCGTGGTTTAAGGTCCCACTCTCGAAGTAGACTATACTGCTGATGACGGGGAGATTTAGACTATAATTCCGGTCTTGTGTACTGAGGGTCTTTTTCCTAAATGTTTTTCCACTATACATTCACACAAATGCGGGTGTACTTCCTATAAATGTAACCTTCATTATCTCTAAAACTATTAGCGAAATTAGTATATAAGTGCATAACTCGAACAGGTAGTAAGCCGTGGTGCTAATATATATACATGTTTGCCAAGGGTGTTCTGAAATGCTCATGACAAATATTCAACAACTGTTGATATCACCATGTGAAGAAAAAAAAGCTCAATATTTTTACTGGAGTAATATTATAATATATATTCTGCCTACAAAAATTTTCTACAAAAACTGCAAAAACCCTTACCTTTTCTTGCATACCCTTTATCCCCGCCTTAATTGGATCTCATTCCTTGATCTAGTGCTTAGACCTTTGATGTAATCTACATAATTCTGAAAGTAGTGTAATCTGGAGGTTAAATTAAAATATGAGTCGTACGCAAGTGAAAAATTGCCTAAGTCAACTTTCTTGCTTGTCTATGTTATAAAGTTCGTAATAAAGCCCAGCTGAAGTTCAACAGAAGTTTTATGAATCTCGTACAAATCTACAGCACACGACCTTTTTATTAAAGAGTACAATCACTGTTTAGTTACATCGTAAACCATTTATAAATATTATACATATATTCACCGACTAACGTAAATTATATATATATATATATATATAACGTAGCTTTGCTTTTAAAATCTGTAAACTTTGATATGATAATCCTCGATGTAAGCGTTTTTATTTTTAACAAAAATCATTTTACTATAACTCGAGAAATTTCGGTCGTAAGAAAATGTAATTTTACTAAATTGCGGTTTTACCTTTGAAAATATTTTTGAAATTTTACACTTTTGGCACTTCTTCCTCTGTGTATTCTATTTTTTTATTATTATTATTTTAAAAAGTTCATCATCATCATCATCATCATCATCATCATAACACACAGTTTCCTGCCATCTTGCAGGATTTCTCTCTAACATAAGACCTCCATTTACTCCAATCCTTCCACCACTTACCCTCCCCCACACCAGCCCAATCTACTGCTTTACCCTCTACACTCCTCCGCACTCGCCTCAGCCACATGCCCCTGGGACTTCCTCTTGGTCTCGTGCCCATTTCCTCCAATTTGAGCATCCTTCTTAGAATCCTGCCCTCTCCCATCCTATCTACATGTCCATATCACCCCAATCTCACCATCTCTGCCCTAACCTCCAGGGGTTCCTCCTTCTCTCTCTCTCTCACCCTTTAATCCCTCACCATGTCTATCCTTGTCACTCCTAGTCTACTCCTTAGAAATATTTTCACCTCGCATGCCTGTATCCTGCTCTTATCTCTTTCTTTCATTACCCAAGTTTCTGACACATGCTATAATATTGGAACATAAAAAAAAGTTAAATTATGAAAATGAGTTTTTTAGAATTATTGGAATCGGTGTCGAAAGGAATCGCATCACGTTTCAGATATATTTATATTAATAACATAAATAGTTTGTCTGTCACGAGCATTGCGTACTGAGGGTTACTATGAACAAATATGTACGCCTAGAAGCCAGAATTTTAAAATTTAAAGCTACCATTCATCACAAACTAAAAAAAAAATAAAAAAAATCACTAAACTAATATTTCCCCCGGGTGACGCCGGGTACTTCAACTAGTATATTATATATCTTACTTTGTATTTAAAATACAAAATATGTTTCTTTTTGGGTGGGACTATTACAATACTTTTTCAAACCGTAGTTTGGATGGGTTTCACATTCTTTTTCACTAGTTAAACAAGGACTTGAACCGTATAATGTGTTTCTGTTGTCGTATAGTTGAAGGGATATTTGGACCACCAGTGTCAAAATACGCTTTTTATGAACTCTGACATCAAACATATAAATTAAAGACAGATCCTATATATATATATATATATATATATTCTCACGGGTCGATGTTGGCTTTTAGAGGGTATGTGCGCGTGAATATCTTGTTTGTTTTGTGCTCCGGCACGCACTTCTTTTAGAACACAGTCCTTCCTCTTCAAACATAGGGCTCGCGTGTTTGTTTAGTCCGGAATCGGTATTGCCTCTGAGTAAACTAGTACATTTAAAAAACAAGAAAAACCAAGAGTTTAACATTCGAATGCGTACTTTTTTCAGTGGCCCCGTGGTCTAATATAAGGCATCACTCTCGCAATAGTTTAGACTGCCGTTGACAGGGATATCGGGGTTAAAATCCCGGTCGGATATAATGATGATGGTTTTTCTTAAATTACTTTCAACTGTTCCTCTACCAAAATGTGGGTACACTTCCGTTAAATTAAAGCCTCCTCATTCATAACACATAGTGAATCCACATTCATATACGTATAAATAGCCTAAACAGATAGTAAGACGTGGTGTTAAAATAAAAAAGTTTTTTTTCCCAATAGCACACACCCATAACTGCTTCGAATATCAAAGCTATTTATTGAATTAAGCTTAATCGGCATTATCCGTTTGATATAAATAGCAAGAGGTAGTATATAGAAACTGCACCCGCGTTATCATAGTCTAGATAGTGGATGGGGAAAACCACAGTATAAAATCATATTTGGAAAAGTAAATTGGTACATGCAACCGAGATTCGAGCTACGTATCCTTGCATCCGATATAACTTATTGTGAGAATGTCGCCTTATAACGTTGGACCATCTATGCGGTTTTGCTTCTAATAATTGTATATATATTATATTTTCATTTTTACTATTATTATTATTATTATTATTATAGCACTAACGTTTAGGGAGATTAATAACGAATACATTCTGTACATACATACAATAATACATACATACATACAAACATACACGCAGACATACACACATACATACATACATACATACATACATACATACATACATAACATACATACATACATACATACACACACACATAATACATAAATACATATATACATACATATATATTTGCAAATTAATTGGTTCAGTAAAGGAATACAAACAAGACACGCTGATAAAAATATAAAATGCAAAAATATATAGCTTAATTAATATGAATTGATCAGCGATTGATCAAGATAAAATATAAATGAGGATAACATGAAATCACCTGCTTGAGTGGCTTAATGGTCTAAGGCATCAGTCTTGTGTTGGACTGGCCTGTTGATGAAGGGTATATCGGGGTTTGAGTCCCGGTCGGGTCTACTGAGGATGATTTCTCTAAATTATTTCCCACCCTACTTCCACGCAAACTCGGGTATATTACCTCTAAAATGCTTCCTTCATCATCCCTGCCCTATTAGAGTTATTATTATGTATAAGTATAACCTAAACAGGTAGTAAGTAAGACGCGGGGATAAAATTAAAACAAAATCACGAAACCTGTGTGTTGATGAACACGTGCAGTCATCAATCTTGTGTGAGCTAGCAGTGAAGGCGTGTTGTATTAGCTTCATGGTAGTATTCACCTCGTTGGGGTACTAATAGTTCTAGAGGCTCGTGGGAACACAAACCTCGCTGTACAAACATTGACGGAACGGAACGTTCGTGTTTGCCTAGTTACAATCTGAGAAATCTTAATCACTCTCGAGGGGTATGGCTAACCTATAGAAGGGGGGTGGAGGAATTGTTTTGTTTGATCTTTAAAATTTTATCTCTTGGAAGTTAAAAAGAATTAGGTTAATCTTTCAGAAAATACGCTTGTTCAACTAAGATGATCAATAAACAAAATTGAGCGTCCATCGTAAGCCTAAAAACTCGAGTTTTTACTCCTGAGTTTAATGAATGTCCGGGCTTCGATTTAAATTAGAAAAATTAAACTTTCATGAAAAAGGTAGGCATAGGACCTACAATTAAACTTAAATCTTGAATTTTTTATACGGGATGGAACTAATCGAAAAATTTTCTAAGATAGTTACAATGGTTTACCATTACAACTTTTTAATTGACTAGATTGGTGAAATGAGTATTTCCCCTTTCACAGTGATGGATTAACGGATGTGGGATGGATGTTGTGTCTGTTCTAGATTTAAGTTTTATAAGTATTGTGATAATATAATCAATATTTTCAGAAGGTGCACGTTAAATACCTCAAATAAATGAAAATTGATAAGGTTAATTTGGTAAAACGACACATTCATTCCTTAGAAAAAATAGATTTATTTAAA
This sequence comes from Timema californicum, assembly GCA_902141385.1. NCBI lineage: Eukaryota > Metazoa > Arthropoda > Insecta > Phasmatodea > Timematidae > Timema > Timema californicum. The sequence continues at coordinate 363,521 of CABFOW010000114.1, forward strand.
ATAATTTGTTTGATTTTTAATTTTCCAACTAACATATTCTCTATCACATTAAAAATATAAAGGTTGTTTAGTCTGAGCTTAAGCTGGAATTTTCAAGATGATACAAGTCGACGCAAGTTTTAACAAAAACAAAAAATCCTAATTTTATTCTGGATATATTTTTAAAACGCATTTCTATTTTCTATTTGATATTTTATAATAAAATATTGATTCAAATTTAACATGTGTTGGTGTAATTTTGTGTGCTCTTGGCATATGGTAAGAGGAAAAATAGAAATATAGAAACTAGTTAGCCTATGAGATATATTTATTTTGTAGCTACTGATAGCTATTTAAACTATAAGGTGTAAACAAATTTAGTTGCGAGTTAATGTGATGAACTTTTACTAAGGACAGTCTGATTCAATCCTGGTTGCATTGGAGTATTTCCCTTCTTTTTATGGTTCCCTATCGTATGTGAAAATTATAGTAGCCGTAATGGCACGAAAAAAGGAACTTGGTATTCAGGTCACTGAATGAATATTTGATAAATAGATGAGCAAAATGCTATGTTTGGAATTTGATATTCTTTGGTGCAAAAACACGGACATTAAGGAAATATGCTAAAAAGAAGGATATGGGCGCTGGAAATATAGATTTATATGAGAATGGAAGAAGTAAGCAGAAAGGAAAGAATTAGAAACAAGGAAGTGCTGAGAATATTTGTAGAAAAGAGACCAATAATATTAAAAATCAAGGAAAGAAAAATTTATTGGCTAGGACATTGTATGAAAAAGGAATACCTGCTCAAGACTGCAATTGAAGCGAGTATAAATGTTAAGGGAGGAAGGGTAAGAAGAATATACCAGATACTGGATTCAATCAAGGCTGGAGGACGATACGAAAACAGCAGGAGACTGGCCCAGTTCGAAAGACTTGGAGGATTTTCATAACTTGACCCGCCGAGAGGCATAACTACAATTGATGATGACGCTACTGGCATACAATTGCGCTAATAAACATATATTTAAAGTTAATAGGATAACCAAAGTTGACAGTTAATATATATTTACTGTGAATTCATCCAAATTATTAGGGCTTTCCTTCCTCTCACAGTATATTTTGGATCCAAGTATTTGCCTTTGGCCCAAGTTTAGCCAGGCAGCCAGAAAGTTCAATCGTTTTTTATGGTACTTAAAAAAAGCTATATAGGTTTGGGTTTCTAGAATTCTTCGCCAGTATTTATTGTGCATTGAATACACACCCACAAAACCCGGGTAAAGAAAGTACAGGGTTATTCAAAAGTAATGGTGCAAAAGTTGAAGTAGTTCTATTAATCGAACTGACATACATCAACCATCATGGCATGAAAATACAGAATAACTCTCTAAGTTTCAAAATCACTAAAGGTGTTAGATGTGGTTGCTGCTGGTTACACGGCAGAATTATTCTAGATAGTAGTCGAGTTCAGCCCAAATGCGTCCCAGCATATGCTCGGATATCAATTCCACCGCAGTAGAGATGCGTTGCTTAAGGTTGTTCAGTTGCTATGGCAGTGGGGGCACGTACACGGTTTCCTTGATGTATACCCACAAAAATAAGTCGCAGGATAATAAAGCTGTCGATCGTGGAGGCCAGAGCAACATTGGCAAATCCTCTTGTCCAACACGGCCGATACAACGTGCCGGTTGGGTGGCATTCAGGTATCGGGGAGCATCCCGGTGGAAATGTGGAGGAGCGCCATTCATCTGAAAGATTGCGTTGGAGAGATCTTCCTCCAGCTGAGGCATAAGCCATTCTGTTATCATGTCCAGGTACATATGGCAAGTAACTGTGGACTTAGCTAAAATGAAGGAACCGTACAGATTGCACCTGCTCATTGCACAAAACACGTTCACTTTTGGTGAATTTATCGAATGCTTCCCAATCCCATGTGGGTTTTCTGTGGCCCAGATCCTGACCTTATGGCGATTGATGATCCCACTAAGATAGAAGGTGGCCACGTCGCTGAACACTAAGTTGTCAGCGAACCTATCCTCTGCTAACGGATCTTGTATCTCAATGCAGAAGTTACGGCGTTTTGGTTTGTCCTCTGGTTTTAATGCACGCATGACCTGATGTTTGTACACCTTATAGAACAGACGCTTCCGTAAAATACGCCATACCGTAGCTTGGGATACCTACAGTTCCAGACTAGCTCGTGTTGTCGATTTTCTTGGACTAATTGCGTACACGGTTCGGGTCTCATCCATTGTCTCGTCTGAAGTCAGTGGGTGACCCGTACGTTTTCTGGCGCATAAACAACCGGTTGATTCTAACTGCGTCACACAATGCGCAGTGCAGTTTCTATGTGGTGCATGCTTGCCGGATTTCGTCTGAAAATATCGCTGCACTGTAAGAACAGCCCCTGTTCGAGCAAATTCCATAACGACAAATGCCATCTGCTGCTTGGAAATCACCATATTGCCACTAGCACCGTTAGCGGTGGCGGCAGTTACCATTCTCAGTTAAGAACTTGACGCTGTTCTCCTTCCTTTTAATCCGTTACCGTTGACACCACCCACACTACAGGCTTTTGGTTTTGCACGATTACTTTTAAATAATCTTATATTGTGATTGTATTGGGTAGTGGGAGCCAGCGAGTCACAAGATTTTGCTAAATACTACGAAGTTGATCTTTGAAAGTAAAAATAAGTTTTAATGGTGCAATTCTTTGACATTAGTTCTAAAAGCGCGTGATTCTCCATGGATGAAGTCTTAAAAGGATATTTTACATACAGTTTATTGAAGAAAAATACCTTCATCAATGACTTTTTAAATATATATGAGAGGTTTCAAAATAGTATCATTATATACTGTTTAACATAAAAAACATTTATTTGAAATATACATTTTTATAAAACATTTTATTAGCTAGTGGCAAATAAATATTGTTTAAATTGAGGTCCAGGAAATTGATTTTTGTGCTCTTTGGTGAACATAGATGGCTTTTTTGTTTAGTATGTTTCTGGAACAGTATACAGTAAAACTTGTTTAATTCGAATTTCAAGGAATATCTTAAAATGTCTAAGTATCCAAAATTCAAATTAACCATTTTTATTATTATCTTTGCATCTGCTACACCATAAATCAATAACCACAAAAAATGCCACATATATACATACATATTTTATATATGCTATATAAAACACACATACACAATATATACCTTCATCAATAAATAAAACAAATACAAAATATAAAAAACATGGAAAAATTAACTTACGAAAATTGTAGACTTAAATCAGTCAATCAGGGCGTCACGTTATTAGTGTCAACAGAATTTATGAAAGCTGTGCCAAAACTTCCTTTCATGTGTATTTACACGTTCACCGAAAAACTATCGCAGAACAGAAATGCGATCACGTTACGAGCTCTAGGACAATCTTAAGATGTCCGCTCAGTCGGTGCGAGCTGTTCCGCTAAATTTCAACTCATATCTACTCTATCCGCTCTACCTGAGATGCTTGGCACGGGAGAACCATTAAAATCTCAGAACCAACCATCTCAAATCAGTGAGCATGCGCATTTAACAACGCATGCGCTCTACAACCAGAAGCTAGCAGATAGATTCGTCTACTTTTGTGAGGAAATTCGAAATAACCCGTTAAATGTAAAGCGAGAGTATTGATGTACTGGATTGTGCCACAACACAGAATAATTATTATAATTTGAAAACATCCATCGGTAGAATGATTCAAAATATATGTTTTTACACTATAACATCAAAAATAAGCTAATAATAAACCGTTTTAAGCTAGCGTTGCAATGCATTATGGGTAAACATACGGCGTGTGAATTACTGCGCCACCCAAGCAGAATCTGCTTTCCATTTTCGGCGAACGTGTGAATCAAGCTTTACTCTTTTAAACACTCTCGCCGCCGGTACAGAATTCCCCACTTTTTCTTTTACTATGCGTCATATGAAGTGATTTAGTAAAGATCGTTAAGCTATGTTTTAAATGAGTACACACTTAGAAACAAATTAACAAGGGATAGGTTTCTAAGTATTTAAACATTTAAATCTAAAATTAAAATTAAATATTATTTTCTTACCATTGATTTAAATGGAAATTTAATAGGGAATCGTGGTGAGTTCAAACTATCCAATTTTTTTAATTAACCAATGTAAAATTATTCAGATCCTACTGTGTATTATTTTATCTATGTTATTTTGTGGAAGGTCTTTGCAACAATATATATTATTTCGCTTCATAAATTTTAAGAGCTTTTCAGGCAAAGGATTGAGAAAATCTGTGTGGTACACAGTACCATCTATTTATCTTGATGAAAGAGATTGAAAATGAAGATAAACCTCGACAGAGTTTTAAAATTATTTTGAAGATAAACTGTGCTGGGCGCCGTACTTATTGATGGCTCCTTCCTTTCCTGAGGGTTACCGGGATAACCTCCGTGACTCCAATAGTAAGAACAATTCAGCGTGCTTAGCAAACAGAAATTAAGTAGGTTCACAATTTGCTTAGCATGTAAGAAGCGGGTTGATGGTATTACAAAGTGAAAGTAATTTAATAAATAAATCAAAGTAGATTCATACGATATATATTTAAAAATAAATTAACTTATAGGTTGGAATCCAAACCAAATGATGCCAAAATAACATAAAATTATATAGCAGTGCCAATGAATGGACTTTTAAATGCAAATAATGTTTTAATTAGCGCATTGAGCTGGTTGTGGCTCAGAGCTACGAGCAAATAGAAGTGTTTGTTTTAACACGGAGTCTTACTAATACGCGTGTGTTAGGGATGAGGAAGGTTGAATTCAGAGGAAATGTACCCGCTTTTTCGTGGAAGGAAAAGGGAAAAACCATTTATTAAAAACTACCCTCAGTACACTTGACCGGTATTTGAACTCCGAGCTCCCCGTCATCGGCAGTACAGTATATTAATAGAATGGAACTTTAGATTAACTTTACCCCAGAGAGAATTTAAGTTCTACACTTGAGGTTAAGAGTAAAACAGATTTAAAACCACTGATAATCGATTTAGCTCAAGTAGAAGGTAGGTTAAACCTAACGGACATTTCCCTTGTAACAGATCGTATTAAAACGCGATCAAATCTCTTCCCTCTGGAGTCGAAGTCAAGCATATTATCTATGTGAGAGACATTACTTGACATGAAGCTTGATTGAATCTCAGTCATGTCTAAAATGCTTTCGTAGGGACTGCAAACTCTAGCAATATCAGTAAATTCTAAGTGACCCGATCAATAGATATCTCGTTCTTTTATTTTTATTTTCAGTATGCCCCATTATTTCCCATCTCCCCTTCTTCGGACCTGACAGTTCTTTCACCACTGTCCATCACTTTGTCTCCCTCGAAACTACACTCCATTACACTGATAGCCGTTCGGTCCCGTAGGAATAATTCTTGCGTCACGTTTGGAGATCAATAGTTCAATACTTCTTCCCCTGCACAGTCTGGGATGGCAACACTTCTTACACAATTTCACTTGGGACAACGAGTGGGAGCATAAAACCGACTATCGTGACGCCAGTGGTTGTGGTTTCAATTATAACTCTAAGTAGCCATGTGACCTGGCGGTCTAGGGGTAAGGTATCAGACTTCTGTGCTAGCGGCCGGGGATCAATCCTCGGTCCCGGCACATATTTATCTGATTACCAAACCCTTCCTTCACCTCTGACCAGACATCTTGTGAATGTGGGGAATGCCAGGCCTCCACCGTGGTTCGGATTCCACGTTAAACTGTAGGTCCTCCATTTCATCTCACAATCACCCTACCATTACACATTAGCGTAAGTGCGTATAACCCGAACGGGTAGTAAGACGCGGTGCTAACAATAATCTAAGTAGGCGATTGATTCCACACATCCACTCTGACTTATATTATGAGTTAACAATGACTCTGAGTCCAGGAAAAATCCTGACTATCACATTGGAAAATCATTAGCGTGTTATGCCAAATAGATCTGGTTCGATTCCCGTGTTCAGGTGTACTATTTCAACAAATTGAAGCAGTTTATTTTATATAGATATAAATTATATTTAATCATATCTACAAAACTGCTTTTAAATACCTCGCTTGGTGTATTGTTTTAGTTAGCTTGTGTTCGTTCATGCGTTAGTTATCATAAGAAACCTTTTTAAAACATTGGCAACATATTTATAAATATGACATTAGGATAACCTCGGCTAAAATATGCATTCTTTAGTGAAATATACCCTTTGTTTAACCTAGAAGATTGCATATTTGGTTCCACTATGGTGCAGCTTATTAGATGTGATGGAACTATTTGTATCAAACCAATAACAAATTTACTAATTTAAATATATTTTGAATTTGAACATAATAATAAATTCCTTAATGGCAATGTAGCTCCTTGTTAAAGTATCTCAGTTTGTCTCTTCTTTTATGATAGAAATCAAATTCAGCGAATCTTGAATTTGCGCTGTGAACACAACGGTCAAAAGGAATCACTTTGTAAGAGTTTCTGACAACAAATATTGAAATTTCTAGATGCCCGAGGAAGTACACGAATGCTTATGCTTTGATAGGAAAATTAACAATAAATGTTACATGTTGTTATTAAAAACAACAATAATGATAATAGCCTTTATTTATCGGCTGAAATAGTTAAATATTTATTTAGCCTTTTCATTTACTAAACTAGAGATTTTATTACCACTTCATACTACTCGTTAAGTTTACACACATTTGTACCAATTACAATGATATGCTAGGGATGAGTAAGATTAAATTTAAAAGTAGTGTACCCACATTTGTATGGAAAGAGGATGACACACCATTTAGGAAAAAATACACTTAATACACCTAGACGGGATTTAAACCTTGATCTCTCCATGATCAGCAGTCCAGTCTATTTCGAGAGTGACGCCTTAGACCATGCGGCCGCCAAAGCGGATTTTTGTAAATATAAACACATATTAATGATAAGGATATTTATAGAATATAAAAATTAATATCAATGATAGAAAACTCTTTTCGATTTCATTCATGTTATTAACTATTTTTATAACTCATTCTAGTCTATTTGAGCAGCTTTATTGGTATTGGATGCCAGTTGATTAGACGAGTTATCTCGGCCTAGTTTGTTTCAAAACTGTGACAAGAAAAGAACACGCTCATATTTGTGATATGTCGGGAATATACATCTGTAGAATGGAGTATTGTCAAGAGGCACGAGTGAGCTTATATTTAAGAAACATACGTATCATTACTATTTTAATATATTTAAATTAGCTGAAAAATTATACCTGGATACAGAAATCAATCCTGGGACCTTTCTTCAGCTTGGAGCGCCAATAATATACTACTGAGCTATCCGAGGTTTGTCCTGTGCTCAGAATAATTCTTCACTCATTGTTTAATGGCTGAGTCTGTGATAGACGTGTGGAAACTGTCAGCTCTATATGAGTGAGCACTAGTATCGTGAGCTATCAAATACCACACCCATCTGTGACACGGGATGGCTGTTATTCTGCCTGATATACAATGCATACTAATTATAATCAAAGCTACACCCTCTTCAGTAGCTGCATGTTCTAACGCGCTACTTTCGCAGTAGACTAGACTGCTGATGACGAGGAGATTGAGGTTCTAATCTTGGTCAGGTGTACGGAAGGGGGTTTTCAAAACGGGCTTTCACTTTCCCTTCATGCAAATGCGGGTACACTTCTTATAAATATATCTTACCTAATCCCGAAAACCACCATCGTAAATAGTACATAAGCGTATAACGCGAATGGGTAGTAAGACGTGGTAAAAAAACGAAATTTCAATGACCATCCATCACAGACTCAGCCTTAACTTATGAGGAAAGAATAACCCATAGCACGGGACGAATCCTGGAAAGTTGAGTGATTGAGCATTGGTGCTCTAAACCAAAGGCTCCGGATTCGATTCCCGTTTCAAGTTATCATTTTTCAACTAATTTAAATAGATTAAATTTTATTCTCATCCAAACAGACAGTGCTGTAATTACAATGATTTTCAATCTGGGTGTTGATTTTCATTTTTTTTAATAGTTAAAATACTCGTACCTTTCCTCATAACGATTCTTCCTTGGCTCTGCCCTTGGCCTAAAAACATTTTAAGATCAGTAAAATTAAGTTTCCCTTTCTTCATTGATGTTTTTAGTGTTGGGCATTCATTATCACACTTATTTTACGTAATAATTACTTCCTACAATAATATGCACTAATTTTTAAGACTAATCGTCCGAATACTAATTTGGTGTTTCAAACCAGTTAAAAATAATATCTCGTGTCTGAATAAAGAATAAAGAAAACTCGCAATAATCGTTTCACGTATTCCCTGTCGTTGAGGGTACTACAACCCGCATTACATTACTGTAAATAATATAGTATTTTATCTATCTCGCGGCGTCAGATTTTTAAATTCACGTGAAGCATAGATGGGACCTTTTGCGAAGTAGCATGGCCAATTTTCAAAATATATAATTTCCTTAAGATTTTCTTAATATGAACAAATATAATTTTTAACTTATTCAGAGGTTTTCAGACTTTTCTATCAAAGTGAAATTCTTAGTTTGGAACTAACGTTTTTAAATTTCACGGAATACAGTGTCATAGAAAAAATGTGTCCGGAACTCAATACTCACTTTGAAAAAATATTGTCAATAAATAAACTCATGACAAGTAGGTTTGTATGCGAGTATGAATAGTTGAGTTGAACTGTCCTCGTTTTAAAAAAAACCTCAACATAACCTGTTTATTTTATGGTTATAATAGTTTTCTAAGTTTAACAAAATAAAAAATTATTAATAGCTTCGTTTGCTTTTTTATAGTCAATGAATATTAAAATGTTAAAAATAAACCATTATATCTGTGTATCATTATTACATTCGTTTTAAAAATGTTTGTTTAAGAAAAACCGTTGTGATATATCGATAAAATGTATCATCGTTGGCTAATTAATAACGATTGATGTTCACTAATGAATTTTTTTTTACCAAACTACGTCGCATAAAATGATAAAGTACTCTGAGTGAATCCGGATGTTGAAGTATTAACCATGATTGTTGAGCTGAGCCACCTTTAAGGGGCTTAGGTTCAAATTATGGTGAGGTAAAAGAATTAAACTTCGCGTGATGTGAATTTAGAGCCTGTACACGCGAGTCTGAGTTAACGCACCAGGTGTTAAAGAATCCACTTGAATTTCAATATCTACCAAACAATAATAACAACAAATATTCTGAAAATTGAAAATTGACACCTGAACACGAGAATCGAACTCGGGAATATATCTAGATGGAGAATTACTCACTTAAAAGCATAGATAATAGCTTCGGCTATTTGATTAACAAATATATTGTTCGACTTACTTAGTTTTGTCTGTCTAACAACCAATCACGTTAAATAGCATTCCCTCTTTTTAATTAAAACAAAACATATTTAATTTGGATTTCCATGAACTCAATATGGAATGTTACGTCCTTGAATATAATTTCTAAAATTAAAACAGATGTTTTCGAACATTTGTATTCAGTATTTTAATGGTCAATACAGTGGTATCAGTTCAAAGGGCATATTTGATTGGAAGTTTATCATATTAAACATTAATTTTATCCCATGGTAGAACTTCACATATTTGTCTCACTTACATTAAATCAATTATTTTCTCATCATATGTTCATTCATTTCGTATCATATCGTACACATGGGGTGTGCATTGTTCAAGTGTCTGGGATTAAAAAAAGAGACCAAATCTAATCTAAAAAAATTGTAAACACTATCGGAGTATTAACAACTTTATGACATCAAGAGAAAGTATTGTGATAGTTTCAATCACTGTTGGTTAGTTGTCATTCTTGTAACACGATCTGAGGAGTTGGGATCACAATAGACTGTATTCCCAGTGACAGGGAGAGATAGGTTTAAATATTAGCTTTGCCCAATCGGATCAGTTATACACATGATTTATCATTGTAGTTTTTCCATTCACTTTCTATGTTAATACAGATATATCTCCTTCAAACAGTATTCCTCATCCTTACTATTTAGATTATACCATTAATAGCACTGGTAATGCTTGTTAAAAAAACTGTATATAGTCAATACGACCAATTTTAATTGCTCACTACTTATTTCCCCTACAACTTTTGATCTCTTAAATATTTCTCTTTACATTAATTTTTTTAAATCTGATACTTGTAAATTACATAAATCTGTAATTTTTTAACAAAAGAAAAATATATCAGCATATCTATATAATTGATATATAAATGTATATTATTAATTTGGCATTTTGAACATAAGTGATACTTCTAAACTATTTTGTAGCTATTGGTGTGAAGTCCGACACCATAGCGAAATTTGTAGTGCATTTGCCTACCGATATAGGTGCCGGGTTTGATTCCCAGTATGTCCTAAAATGTATTAATAGGGAAATTAGGGCTTCCTCTTTCATAGCGATGAGTTATCGGTCGGACGTTGCAACAGTAAAATAATTATGTTAGATTGTTTATCGTGCACATTAAATAAAAATAAATATAATAAGATTTAAATAAATCTGCACAACATTTTAGATATATAATACTATGAATAACTTGATAGAACATCCTATTTTTAAACTCTATTTTTGTGTTCAACTCAGTTAGGATCACTTAAAAAATACGTTTGAAACATGATTTAGTAAAAACTTTATGTATTTAAAATATGTTAATTGAAAAACGTCACAACTTTGGTTAAGTTTTAATTAAAAATATCAAATGCCATCATATAATTACAATGTTTTTTTCAAACAATACTATATGCCATTTTCTGTTCTCTTTTGAGGATGAATTATCTTTTTCAGAGCTTTGTTAAAGTATGTGAAATTTTAAACACATTCTATTGACGTTAAAAATTTTGATCAATGACTCCTTTTTATCCTTCTAACGATTCTAGTTTTTTTTAGTGAAAAAAGGTAATTTATTAGATCTCCCCGTGTCGGTTTTGAGCCTTGGTGGATTATAAATCGCTCGGTACACGATGTATCATGTAGTAACAACAACATGAACATGATATCAACAAAGACGGATGATAGTTGGGCTCAACGTTAATGTTCAGTGGTTATTATTAGTTTTTATATTGTGATCTCGTCGACACCATAAGCCTCCCGTTGCTATGATTGATTAATCGCGGAGATTGGTAGGATGTGGTGGAGGAGAGGGGAGAATGGAGACTGGCTATGGAACACTATTACAGTAACAAAAGGAACTTAAGCTATACCACCTCAGATAATTGTTTATCCTTCCCCACCGGTGCTACAAACTTTTTATTGGGAACTTCACTAGCCAAACACTACATGTTGTTGGTTTCTATTCAAATTGACCAACTAAGAATCGCCATTTATTTACCGAGCGTAGCAAGGTTTTGTTTTAGCTTAATCATTTGGCAATGTGTCTGTCTGAATCATTGATGTGTGTTAAACTAAGTTGTCAAATACGTGGACTAATTTTAACCAAATTCGGCAGCGATATTCTTTGAACCTAGGCCGAAAAATGTTTGTTCATAATTTTTCATTCTTTTTGCCTATTTCAATATGGCTACCGATAAAAATTGTGTTAATTTAATAGCTTATATAAATTGATTTTAATGTATAATTCTAAGCGCTGGATCGAAAACTTAAAGCGCATCGAAATACAATTATATATAATGTATATATATATATAATACAATTGTATATATAATATATATATATATATATATTGGGAGACTGACGTTTTAAGCCACGTAAACCATTGTTATTCTTTATAAATAAAACGTACTTCTAACTACTTTAAATAAATGGAAGTATTCAAACCTACAAACCAAAGATAATTATTAAGATTGTAGTAGCGACAAGGACATGGAGGGAGCGAAGTCTACTGTCCAGAGAACTACTAATTTAATAGTGTGTAATATAACTATTAATTTATTTGAGGTGTTCAATGAAAAAAAAAGAATGCTAAGATTAACATCAATATTATTAACTGTTTAATTTAAGTGTCAAGGATGATTAGGGCAGTTAAGTAGAAAATAAACTCACAATACCGTGGAGAGAGGATGTAAAACCACAGTTATAATCCACTTATGAAAAACCATCCTCACCTACCAGACTGAGTTTCAAACTTACAACTTACCATCACCAGCAATCCAGTATGTCACAATACTTGCCCCTTAGTCCATGAAACCACTGGTACGGTTTCCTTAGGTTGGCTTGTAGTTTAACACATTTAGGCTGAAGTGGATTAATTTAGGTTGATTTTTAGTTGTTAGTTGAATCCAAACTCACTGGAAGTCTTCATATGACTTACAAGCTAAAACTTTAGGACAACTAATCTAAGACTATGACCATACTTGCAATCAATACTGGCGTCCATTTCATGGTGACCAATTCATAAGTATGGCCATGCCCTAATACTCAACAAAATATCTAAGTATTGCGAACGTAAATATCTGAAGGACAAGAAGGACCCTTATAAAACGGTTACATTATTTCAGGCAGTCATATTACCTTTAACCACTTAATCATTGAGATTGTTAAGAAACTCTGACCCACATCGGTGGTCGTATAGCCTAACGCTTCAATCCATTTTAAGATTATATTAGAGGTTACGGGGAGATCGTAGTTTGAATCTCGTTCGAGTGTATTGAGTATGTGTTTTCTCCTAAATTTTTACCAACTCTCCACCCAAGTAAATGCGAACGCTTACTAAGATGGGGTGAGGGTGAGGGGGGACCTGCTCACCATAAAAATGTATCCATTTTAGATGACCAGGATCTTGGTATAGAGACCAGCTCCTCTAGTTACTGATTTAGAAGTCCCGGGTTTGATTCCCGGTGGTACCATAGGTATTTTTTTTCCCAAAAGAGGAATTGCTCCCTTACTCATCATAGTCTGGTAAGTTAGGTTTAATATTTCAACACATTCATAATCACGCCCATCACGTGATGACGTGTAGACAACCTCCAAAGTATACCTTGGGCAACGTTCTGTTCCCACAGAGCGTCTAAAAGTCTACACACATGGGGACTGAACTAGATATTGTAGCTATCACGGTCAAAATATGCCATACAAAAATAAAAAAATTCAGGTTACTCTCAAGACACTTCAGATTACTTCAGATTTAAGATTTTAAGGATGTTGAAATCAGTTTTTAGCTAGAGTTGTTGTGTTTTTAAGTGCCACCCAAACATCTTTGATGTATTTTATTCGCTTGAATTCCGGCGCGAGTAATTATCAGTGAGTTTATTTAATTGTTCTTTTCTGAAGCTTAATATTTCTTTAGCACCACTACCCTTTTGGACTTTACACTTGTGCATTGTACTTATTACTCTAATATGTTATGGATGAAAAAGGTTGAATTTAAAGGAAGCATACCCCCATTTGCGTGGAGAGAGAGTAAAAAATCATTTAGGAAAAATATTAGCAACATTACAATTTGTTGAAAGCTAAAAAACAAGATACAAACAAAAATTGTACCACGTCTTAATACTCTTCCGGGCTATTTGAATTTAACTACACTAATGTATAAGGTTGAGTGAGGTACATTTTATCATAAATAATCCGAACTAGCCTGAAGGGAGGGTGTAAAATATTTCGTTTTGGAAAATACAGCCAAGACTTGAACCCCGTTCTCTTCAATGACAAAACCAGACTAGATTATCTTGAAATTTAGTCCGCGTACCCTTCGTTGAGGGTAAATCAGTTATAAAGTAACGTGCTGAGCTACAATTTCGACTAAAATTTAAACTCCAAATAAAGAAATTCACAGGTTTTTTGGCGCTTCATAAGCCATGTTGTAGGTGACCTGGTGGTCTAGGGGTAAGGTGTTAGACTTCTATGCTGGCGTCCGGGGTTCAATCCTTGGTTCCGGCAAAGATTTATCTGATTACCAAACCCTTCCTTCACCTCTGACAAGACATCTTGTGAATACAAGACATCTTGTGAATGTGAGGAATGCCAGGTCTCCACCGTGGTTCGGATTCCACGTTAAACTGTAGGTCCTTCATTTAATGTCATATTCACCCTACCATTGCACATTAGCGTAAGTGCGTATAACCCTAACGGGTAGTAAGACGCGGTGCTAATAGTAATAATAAGCCATGTTTTGCAAAACTAGTGAGCTGGAGTTACCCCGTCATCGGACATGACACACCCACGTTTCTAGGAAATCCTGTCGACGCACATAAACAATTTGATTATTTTAATTTTAGACCTCGTGTACGTCGTAATGGAGGTATAATTGCTCACATGTTGCCTGTATTTTAATGTACTCTAGGATATTTAAAACCCACCTCGTTCACTGGAAATCGTTAATTAGTGTATTAAATACGCTTGAGTTTTAGGATATATTTGCTCGCCTTTTTTTGCCTAGGTCGTGTGATTTATTGCACACTACTGGACATAATGTTACACGGTACATGTTTTCAAGTAATTTTTCCCTTGGGTTACACATATCACGTTCAACCCAGAAACACTGAAATACCACGATACGTGTTTTTTACGATATTTTATTTAGAGCAGGCATGTCTTATCGATTTTCCGGACACTTATGGCCCCCAAGTACGTTCTGTATGGCCCCCTTTAGCTGAGGAACGTTTGAACATGCCTGACTTAAAACATTGAAATGGATATCAAAACATATTTAAAGCTCATTTTATTAGTTTTGGAATTATACTCCACCCGCAAAATTGACTACTTGACCTTTTGAATTTGAATCATGGTCAATTTAAAAAAAATTAAACCCGCCTCGGTGGCGTAGTTGGCTAACGCGCTAGTCGAGTTGAGTCAACTGCTGAGGATGGGGAGATCGAGGTTCGAATCTCGGTCAGGTGAACTGGGTCTGGTTTTCCTAAATGGTTTTCCACTCTCCCTCCACGAAAATTCGGGTTCACTTCCTCTAATTCAACCTTCCCCATTCATAATCTATTAGCTTAGTTAGTACTTAAAGCGTATCACCTGAATGGGTAGTAAGACGTGGTGCTAAATAATAATAATTTAAATTTAAATGTGAACTATCAATAACAGCACTCCATTTTTTTAAGTTCCCTCAGCTAAGTAAATTTGTTTCCCTCAGACGAAGCACATTATTAAAATATGTGTTTGAATCTTCAATTATAATGGTCATATTGTAACCAAAGGCAAATATTTAAAAATACTAAAGAAGAAATAGATTAACAGTATCTAAGAAAGGCGTATTTTGAACATATAGTAAGAGGTGGTGCTAAAAAAATGTTCAAGCAAACTATATAATATTTTTAACCCCCTCTCTTTGGATTGTTTGGTATTTAGAGATTTAGAAGATATTTTCCTATTTGCTGCTTTGTACCACTCTCAAATAAGAGTTTGTTGCCATTTTTAATATAAGAGAGATGTCTTATTTTCATACTTTCTAAACTTCACTCCAAGATTTTGTTTAATGTAATTGATTAACTTCATTTATCATAAATCAGGATATATTCCTATCGCAGGTGCAAATACAGATTTTAATTGATTTCACTGACTTTAGATCTACGATACAAAAAGCTTGGTCGCGTCTAAATTAAATTACAAACAACATTGGCTACACATAAATGGGATTTCATTAACTAATAAACAACTATTTTTTATTGGATATTTATACCTAGTGTACTTGGATCTTAAAACCTTCTGTAAAAAGAGGTAAAAAATAAGTCAAGATAAGCATTTATTCAAATTGTTCTGAAATCGCAATCGGTTCATATAAGCTAACCTTATTTTGGTTGGAATAACTACTTAGAAAATTCAAACTTATTTCTTTGTGGAAAACATTGATAAAATGTGACCATATTATTTATGTTATATTTTTGGTATTGTTAATATCGATAAAAATTGACAGCTGTACATCACATGACATGATGTATGAATGATAAAACTGTTTTAGTAACTTTATTAACTACAAAATACTGTTCTTCCTAACTACAAAAATATTTAGTCTATATATCTATAATTTACCGTCAATAATATCCTGGCTTGAATGTCATATGATTTAATAATATTGTTTCAGTATTTTGGATTATTTTGAGAATTAAATCTCTCTTCATACAAATAAAACAGAAAGTGTGAAATAACGATAAGAATTAATAAACCTCTTCTCTTTCTTTCTCAGTTAAAAGCATCAAACTCAAATAATTTAAAGAGTACATTTTCTTTATATAAATTATTAGATTTTTTTTAAATAGTAATTTATGACTATCTCAAGTTAATTTTACTTTACTGTTGTTCTCAAGCAAAACTATTTCCAAACAAGTTGTTCAGATTTCTCTTAAATATGTTTTCATTAGTACACCTAACAGAAAATTTATTTAGACGGTTTAATCCAATAAATATATATGATAAGAATGGTTTTGAGATAAAGTGCAGGTTGAATATAGGGCTAACAAAATGATAAATCACATTTATAAAAACCACTCACAGTGCAAATGACCAAGGTTCAAACTTTGACTTCCCCCATCATATCAAATCTGCTTTATTGCGAGCTGAACGCCTTATACCACGTGACTACAAGTAAGTAAACATGCCTGAATTGACTCCAATTAATACTATTTTGTATTTCATGAAATTTACATTTCTAAAAATAAAAACAATTACTATGACTACATGACTATTTTTTTGTTTATCTCAAATCATAGGTTAAAACATATTTAAAAAACTATTTTTCGATAGTTGTATTTGTCTTAAAATTTAACTTTAGCACCTATTACTGGACTTAATTTTTCCAGCTTCTTAAATGTTTAAAACTGTTTGAGTTAAAACTGGCATATAAAAACGTAAAATCTTAGCAATTGATCAACGTCTTTAAAATGTTTTCAAATCAACATGATTCCTTTCTGCGAACAAGTTGAACCTGTTTGCTATCGAGTAGCTTGAAAATCGCTTTTATAGGTGTATAACACAAATATGATATTTTCGCCTGAAACTCCTTCCGTAATGAACTCCAAATGACTCGTACCCCTTATTTAACAACATAGTAAATCAATCCTGAGAGTCGATAAGGCCTTCTGTTATTTTTTTTTATAACAAGCTTCCTACTGCTCGTTTGAGTCGTCCGTACATTATTTTCATTTAATGTGGGGATGCAGGCAGGGGACGCTAAATAAAAGGTAAATATTTATTTGCGTTTTCTTTATAAAAACCTTTTTGATCCAAATAAATCAAATATTTCTTCAATAAAAACAAAGAGTTTAATTTTATTCACTTGGTGATATCAACAGTTCTTGAATATCTGTCTAGCATATCCTGGAATTTAATGACAACTTTTTGTCTTCATTACAGAAGTTTGTCATCAAATGATATTCAAGACATTCAAGAACTATTGATATCACCATGTGAGGAAAATTAATCTCTATATTTGTACTGAAGCAATATTTGATTTATTTTGGCCAAAATAAATCAAATATTGCCCCATTATAAACACATTATAAGTTAATTTTTTTCACATGGTTATATAAACAGTTCTTGAATATCTATCATGAGCAAAGTGGCATTAGATAATACACTTTTTAAATGAAGAGGAAAAATTTTCATTAAATTACTTGGCACCCTTGATATGTATTCTAAATCTGTTTAGGTCAGCGTGTGGAGAAAGTTAAGAGCTTGCATCGCATGCCAATGATACTGTCGGCTATAAATCGTAAATTTACACGAAAACTATTGTATACACGTGGATTATTTCTGATTAAACATTAATGGAGATAAAGGGTTAATAGAAGTTCCTAATATAAAACATTGTAATATATTAAATGATATTTGGATTTAAAAAAACTACATTGAAAAGGCCGTTTTTGACCATTTTAGAATGCCTTCACAGATAAGCGTTGTGCACAAATCATTATTCTGTCCTAATAGGGACACTGTGGTTATTAACAAGAAACTGTATCTCCCTGTCTCCCATCGTCACCTTGAAAACTTTCGAGTAATCATTCGAATACGGATGTACACACATTTCTGGCATATTGTAGATATTTTCTTTTCCCTTATACTCCCATACCTCGCGCGTGCGTGCACACACGCACACACATACACACAAATGCAGATGCGAGCCAGGAAATGAGTTAGGCCTGCTATAATGAAACTCTTATATTCATTCTGAAGAAACATATTGATTCATTTTGGCACAAAAAAAAAGTGTTTCCATAAAAATTTCTAAAACACTGCCCTTAGCTCACGTCCCCTACACTCCAACCTTAATGATGTTGCCTACTTAGTGAATTTGAATTATTTTGTGAAATGAAATGTTTATTAACTAGACGCACTAAGCATCATCACACAATAAACGCCAATACACTCAATATAAAGCGAAGGGGGAAAATGAGTAGCTCACGCTTCAAGACGTCTTATTTATCTGTTGATGACACTTCTTCTCTTACAATGAAGAATATAAATAGAAACGCTTCTATTTGTGCCTTGACAGTTGATTTCACTTTCTAAATAAACTTTTTATTGTTCCCTCTTCTAGATCAATATGTGCTTTCAAGGATATTTTGTTTAATTTTATCCTGCTATTTTCACGAATAATCCAAATCACCATAGTTGTAAAATATTAATTTAAAAAATCTACAAAAACTTATTGATTTTTTTTTTAATTGAGAGTTATTTAAGTATTTATATTTTCTGTTTTAATGTTATTTCTATGACTCGTCTGATAAAACCTGAATACGCAATATTATATCTTGACTTAAAACCATATCATAGGTAGGTATCAACATTAAGGTCACATGATGGTGAAAGTGACATTTGTTGAAGTGCATTAGCACGAAGTGAGAAAGGAAAAATAGCAAATGAACTAACCTTTCAATCTTACCCTCCACCCCTCAAATGACAATGCACCCAGCTGGGATTCAAACCATATTATTTTATACTAAGATAGTTTGAAATCATGACGAGTATGCTCGGGAAAGCTTGTGCACGTTGGATTTTTTGATAGGAGTATATACTTTATATGCATTGATCTTTCTCTACGTCACTTTTGTGTTATATTTCTTCTGTAAGATCGCGATTGTATAGAAAAGGAAGTCAGAGAACCTTAATCCAATTATATCTATACAATTATCTTTGTTCTGTTCCTTTTCAAGCTAAGGATAAGGCTTGGATTATTAGTTTAGTATTTCTGCTGTACCTTTATATTCCTTTTTATGGCGCATTTCGATACAAAGCAAAGTAAGTACTTGTGTATTCATATTTTAAACAAATTTAATAAGCTAAAAAACAAAAAAAATACAGCTACGCTTTTGTTTGTAGTTCTTTTAAAGCTAAAAGCAATTTAGTTTTAGTTCCATCGCATCATTAAAGGAAAAGCCTGTATTTGCTTATATTTACTTTGTTGATTTAAAAAGAATTGAAAGGAAAATTTTACCCGTATATATATTTTTAAGATTTAAGAATATGAGATGTTTTAGCAAAGTTTTGTTTTTAACATTATTATTACTAATTTAGTACAAAAGTTTAGAAGATAACGGGTGCATAAAATAATTTATTTAATAGATTTTGAATAATCGTTTCTATATTTAATAAAGAAACACCCTAATTATGTTTCAAAGATTATGTATAAAATTCAAATTTTATTTTTATTTTGACATTCAGATCAACTTAAATAACATTTAAAGAATGTCTTCACGTCCAAGTGGATAGAGAGGTCCATTAATAATAATCCAATAGGTACGTGTAACCAATCGGTCCAACCTCGTAACCAAATAGTACAAAACCTACATTAATCAGTTTGTAAGTTGTCTGCTGATATTACTCTTTATTCAGGAAGAATACTTTTAAGTCCATTATTTCTATATTATATTAGTTTATTATTCAGATAATCTTATCTTTAATACACTTGCTTGGTATTGTTCCCTTAAGACTCTGGGTCAAAACTTGAATAAATTAAATTAAATACAATGTGGGCCTGGTGGGCTAAGGAGTTAGACTCTCATTGTACTTGGTCGATGTTGATCAGGAGGCCAATTCTATAATCTTATACTATAGCAATTGGGGTGTAGTGGGGTTGGATTTTTACTTGTGATTTATTGCTGTGCTTTTCCTTATACTTCTCTAGGTAGAGTCCATTCGCCACTAGAGTGATGGTAAGTGGCAGCTAGTATGGTTTTCAGATCTCCTCTCATGTATCAATTCGCCAAACCATATGATCTTGATTTGTTGTCACTTTTTGGCAGTCAAAGTGTTAACAACAAACTATTTGTTTTATATATATATTCTTTTGGCCGTTTTTGCATATTTTTTAGTTGCAGTCACTTGCCATCTATGGCGAATGGACTATACACCTTTCCTCGAAGCTACATTTTTTAAATTTAATTCATTCCCAACATAAAAATTAATGAAAATGGAATATATATGTTTCACTTTATTAACTGTCTAATCTTAAATAATAGTATACCGAACCTAGAATGTTTTGTGTAGTTTGTATTTGTCCACATTTGCTTGGAAAGTGGATGGGAAACCACTCTGGTGAAGAGCATATGAATAAATACCATCAATTCACCAGTTCAAGATCCGAACCACGACCTTCCCGTCACTAGAAACCCAGTCTTTCGTGAGTTTGATGCCTTAGACCACATGCAGCCCTATCCCTGGTTTCGTGCGGCCCGTGGACCATATGACGAACCAACACACAATGCGGCCATTATACACACATTCATATCCATACCTAATCACGCTGTTCCCTGACGGGGTAGGCAAGAAACTGTGCATATAACTCAAAGAACAACAACTCCGTACTTAATCCATTCACACTAACTTTTTCCTCGCTTCCCTATCCTTGCATACTCCCTTCGCTTCAACAGCATCCATTTACCGAGTCATGAATGTTCTTTTACTATTAAAACTATCTTTTTTCACACATTCGTCTGTAGCATTTAGCCACATCTTACATAGCCTACATCTTCCTTTTGATCCACTCACTTTACCTTAATTTATTTTCTTGGCCAATCGATCCACACTCATCCTTTCAACATGCCCAAACCACTATAAGACACTTCTTTCACATTTACCTATTGAAATCCCTTTCAAGCCGTGCTCCTTTAGCATCTATTTGATACTGAATTTGTTCATTCAATTTTGTACACATAGATTTCCTAGACATCTTATTCCAACTGCATTCACCTTGCTCTAACAAACCTACACTTCACATCCATACAACAATGTTGGGGTTAATACAATTTTATATACCACCATCTTTGTATCTTTCGATACCACTGCAATAGTCCACATACATCCAACTAATCTCCAATATGCGATCCCCCGCCTGTCAATTTCACCATCTATCCTTCCATTTTTACAGAACTTTCTGCCCAGATACACAAAATCATTCACTTTTTCTAGCAGTTTTCCATTTATACTAAGCTGACAATCATTTACTGATCACCTTAGTTTTGGAGACATTTGTACGAAGATTCACTCTGCCTGTCACCATATTCAAACGATTTAATGCATTCTGCAAATCACCTTTATTTTCAACCCCTAATACGGCATCCGCTGCATATAACAGCACCCCCACATCAGCACTGTTCATTTATACACCAACCTCGTTCTCACAAGCATCCCTGATACAACTTATCCAGGAATAAATTAAACAACCATAGACATAACAAATTTCTACTCGCTCTTCGAAAGGGATAAATTTCAAATTTGCGCACCTAAATGTAATGTACATTGTTTGACAAAGGTTTACTTCTTACAGACCCACATTTGTTAAACAATTATGAACGTGACTTTGGCACAAGATTTAAAGCTCGACAAATACAATAACTATGCATATAAAAACTTCAAAATTTCTAGTAAAAAATTATTGTAGGGTGAATGGTTTATAATAAAAGTTGAAATTTGTTTCACTTGAAAAAAATTTACAATAGGCCTACTTTTTTTTTTTTTTTCAAAAATCGCCCCCTCAGTATTTTCCACTTCCAATGTGGTCCTCATGGTCAAACGAGTTTGATACGTCTACCTTAGACCATGTGACCACTGATTCGGGTTTCCACATAATTGATCGATCGTTATTGACAACTTAAGATCGAATTACTTAACATGTTAACGTAGTTTTAGTAACTTTGGTAGCTTTCATAAACCTGCCTTCTTGCGGCAATACCACTGTACATAAAGCTGTGTCCGGATAAAACATATATATTTGAATCGTAGATTGACTTGAATGTGTGTTTGCTGTGTGTGTAAGTGTGTGTGTGTGATCTAAATTGCATGTGCAGAGTGTTCAAAATTATGCATGACTGTAGTTATATTAAAAATGTTCTAGTATAAAGGACAGTTACAAAAGTTACTAAAACTAATTTCATATATAAATCCATGCTATATTCAGTGATCACTTTTAATTTTAATAGATAAAATAATACTTATACTAATATACATTATATAAATAATATAATTATATCTACATAAAAAAAATCGTACGGTGTATTTTTGTCGTTACAGAGCTCTATCTCTCACTTACCGTTACCCTAAATAGCCTAAATTTGGTATCTAAACTATGGGATATAGCATCTTTATGAGAAAAATCCTAAGCTTAAAAGATCCATCATGGCGACTATCCTTAATTGAGTGTTCATGCAGAGCATATCAGTTCCTTTCTAGTTTGTCGTATCGTGAACAACTGATAAAAGTATTGAGATGATGGAAATATTTCACACTAATAGGCCTACGCTGTTGTTGGATGTGTTATCTGAAGAATACAAAATAATGAGTAAAAAAAATCATGTTTTAAATCAAATCGGTGAAAATTCTCCTTTAATGCTAATGAAGTTGAAAAAAAAGTTAAATATCCAATCAACTGACTACCAGAATTTTATTACACAATTTTAACATCTCTATTAAAGTGGAGTGAACTAATACATAGAATGTACTCAGTAGTTTCAGGATAGTGAGAAGATACTTTCGAAAGTAATTTTATAACAGCACTGGCAATGTCATTCCCTGCTCGCCCACACATTCCCTCATGACCAATAACACAGTACCTTTCTTTTCTTTTTCATTTGAGGAATGAAATGGGAGATCGTAAACATTTAAATTCCTTTTATAGAAAAACAGCTTACATTTCCCCTAGGTAATAAATGCTATTCCGTTTTGCAAATCAAAATAAACAACCATCGTTACTGTCACTATAGTTTTGTATTTAATAACTTATGAATGTTTTCTCTTCGACATTATGTCGATATTTATTCAGATATACAAATAATATATGATATTTATTATATATTGTATTATATTCAGTGGCGGTTCATGTATAGCTCGTGTATAGCTCGTGCGGAACTGCAGCACCCCCTAGTTCCACCTGATATTATCGATAAAATTTAATCTAATGAGTCCTTTATTCTTTAATTCTTTATTTATTTTTATAGTACAATATATATTCCTTAAGATTAATGTCAGTACTTCAGTAATCATCTCCCAGTTTATGAAAAATATATAAAAATATTTATATTGAACTGTGCGCTTCACAGTGCTAGTGACGTGGTGTTTGACTTTTGTGCTCATGCGCACATAGGAGGGAGTGGGGAGGAAGGCGGGACTGCTAGGTAGAGAGAGGACTGTTGCTCTCGCAGTGCCGGCTCTGGCGTGATGTTGGAAGTAAGTGTTTTTTTACTCAGTGTGGGTTGTACTTAAAAACCGTGTATTATATTCTTTAATGTGATAAAGTGTAGAAGAGTGTAGAGTTAGATTATTATTCTGCTTCAAGCTATTCTATTTGATTCATTTTTTTTCGGTACTTTTATTTAACAGAAAGACTAAATGCGCTTGGAGTACTTTCAATGGAATAAAATTTCTTCAATTGTCATCCAGAGATCAAGGAGAAAATTATCGAACCTTTTACGCAAATTAAAACAAGAAAAATGGATTTCATTTTTAAATGAATAGATCAAGCTTAAAATGTAATAATTTAAGTTAAATTAAGTAAAAATGTTTTTTTTGCTAAGATTTTATAAAGTTCCTGAATAAATTTTCGTTTTATACATGTTTTTTTCCTTTTACACAATTTTAAATCAAAGGCTAAACATTTTCTGGAGTAGCACCCCCACTAATTTTAGCTACGAGCTGTCACTGATTATACTATACATATTATTAATATTACATCAATAATAATACTAATAGCATAAATATGACAACATATTCCTAACAAAATCACACTTGTGGCAGTTTGTCAGATAAACATTACAGGCGGACGCTAATAGAACCATATGGTTCTCATGGTTGAAATTTTTTGCACATATAACTTAATTTCCCTATTAATTATTCAACAGATATCGATATGATTGACAAAAGGATGTGAAAAACAAAAATATAGAAAATAGTCAAATAGAACCCTCTGGTTCTCACGTCACGAAGCTATAAATAGCGATTCATTGATTTCAAAACATTAGAGTTCGCGAGTTGCAAGGCGTCAAACTTGCTATTTTATGCTTTTTGCGTACCATTGTTAAGGTAAAGTAATTTAGTATAACTAGACATTCATATGAGGCGTAGACTATATACAATGAAATATTTATAATATTAATAACATTAGAAATAATATCTATACGATAACTATTTTAGTGATATTAATTTTAGTAATACTAATATTACGGTATATATATTTCAGTGAAATTTTTTATTATTAATATTATTATTTATATTAATATCATAACTATTTCATTGTGTACACCTCATATAATTTATGTTCATACTAATTTCAAACCCATACATTAATTACCTTACCTTAACAATTATACGTAAAAATTATAAAATAGCAAAAGTTTGTACCCCCTACAGCTCGTGAACTCTGATATTTTAAAATCATAGAATCGCTATTTATAGATTATGACTATTCACTTGTTAAAATTGTGCAATCAAATATAGATGGTTGAATGAACTTGAACTTGTGCAATTTTGTATAAATCATAGGAATTATTTTAAATCGATAGTAAAAAAAAGTGGCCGGATTGACCTTTACTAAAACTGATCGAGTTACCGCGGCTGATCCAGGTTGATTGCTATCACAAAGAGGTGCTAAAACAAATGTTCGTAGTAATTTACATGAGTACTAGGCGTAATAAAATTACTTGTTGGGATATCATGGGTCATTCTCCAAGTGGAAAAAATTAACCAGATTTAGGGCTGAAACGTGGTTAAAAAACTGTGGAAACCTGTAAAAGTACGCGAATTTGGCATGACAAAGAATGGACATAGAGACGCCAGGGAAGTTAAAAAAAAAAATTATTTGAATTTTCAGATCTTTTTGCAATAATTTTTGAAACATGGAAATGGAAGATCATAAACCAGTTTAAACTATTCGTTTTTCCTACAATTCACCGGCCCCGTTGGACCAGTGTTGGAATAAGTTGCTTGTGGCGGGAAGATAGGAAAAAAGGGAGTGGGGTTTTTAAAATGGTAATTTATCAATTTTGTTTATCTTTCATCAGTTGGTAGCTTGAATGTATATTTAAATAAGGAACTAGGATTTGATTTCCAGAATGGTCAAACTATTTTGTCGTTGGTGAAATTATTTTGGGGCCTCCCCTTTAACAGTGATGACCTGACTGTCGGGGGCCTGGGTGTTGACACACACTCCATCCCTACCTCTTGAATTAAATCAGGTATATCTTCCCCTAAATTAAATCCACCGCATCAACTCATCAGTATGATTAGTACATATGCGTACAACCTGCACAGTTATTAACACGCGGTACTAACAAAAAAACAGACCGCTTTGGTGGACACATGATTGGTGGTCAAAGGCAGTGTTTCTCGAAGTGTTGTTGATAGAGGAGCACCAAATGGAATATATGCGCACTGGAGGACCACTGAGCCCCTTGAAGAAGGGGAGTGGAAGGGAGGGGTGTTTGAAAGTTATTCAGGAAAAAAAATCAAGGAAAATCCATTCTGCGACTACAAATACAAGACCAAAATTAATTTATTAAATGAACTATTGAAAAAAAATGAACTAGCAAATAATAGTTCTTTGTTAATGTTTTACATTCTAAGCCTCATTATTTTATAAATAATTGTTCAGATATATTGAATTAAGCTTGGTATAAATCTATTTGTTTATCTGGCTTGTGTCTATCAAGAAAAGAAATACAAAGTAATACAGATATTCCATATTTAATCTTTTGCATTTCAAATTTTTGTTTTATAATTATGTTATCAACATTATTTAATTAATTATAATTACTACTAAAACTCTTGGGATCAAGCGGGCCACTTAGGCCTAATAGGTCACCGTGAACCCCAATTTGAGAACGCTGGTAAATGGCGTCACTCTCGAAACAAACTGGATTAAGGATTACGGGGAAATCTGGGTTCAAATCCTAGCTGGGTGTACTGAGTGTGATTGTTCTTAAATAGCTTTCTACTTTCTCTCTCCACGCAAATGTAGGTACATTTCATTTATATACAGCCTTCCACATCCCAAACAAATTAGTGTAATTAGTACATATACGTGTAGTCCAAACATATAGTAAGACGTGGAGCTAAAAAAACATCAAAATAAAATGGTAAACATCCACATCTAAAACGCAACAACGCATGCGCTAACCAAGTTCTTCGTCAGAATATTCCTACATTGATGTTGGTAGCTTTCAGCGTTGGAAAGCCATTGCCCCTATTGCGGTAATTGTGTTGCCTTGAAACTGCGGTTGACTAATTGCATTGCGGATTGCAACTTCCTGGGCTAATTTGTCTCACCCTTACCTCTCTCCCGCCCCCTTGCCAACCGAGTGTCTTCTCTGCTTGCTGAAGAGAGATGGGAGATCCTTCAGAAGAGCGAGGCGGTGGCTTTGGTTTCGGTCTTCTCATGGCTTGTTTATGTATGAGCCACATATTACATTTGGGCCATATATAACTGTTATGACTTGCGTTTAAAAGCGTATAGTTAATCCCACATTACAGTTGTGACACGAGTTCAACTGCGTTAAAAGGTCAGCGTTAATCCCACACAATAGTTGGCTCACGGGTTCTTTCTTGGGAATTGTAATCAAGGCGTGCTGGTGTGCTAACTCTGCCCCGGCTGTTGTGGCGCTCCATTTGGGATGGTTGTAAATGTTTTTTCAAGCTGAGGGAAAAACAGCAAGTGATGGATCGTAAGACACAGCTAATTGCGAAGCTAATCTAATTCAACCTAAACAAGCCTAACATAATATAAGGAAAACAGATTGGTGGGGCCAAATTGATATTTACCCGCAGGTATATTATCTGTTATAGTCCTCCTTACCACTGAACGTGGTCCAACTAAGCTATGACGATACTCTTACTGGTCAGTGATCATTCTCTAACTAAGCTATGCACTTTTGGGACAAGGAATCCCGTGGGTCAACTGTTATGCACCGCTTACTACACTTCTGGGATTCCCGCATATTTATTGGGTGGGAGAGTTAAGTTAGAGAGTAGGAAACTATTCATGAAAAACTACCTTGATACACCTGACTGGGAGTCAACCCCTTACACTTCCAGATATCAGTGAACCAGGTGACACGAGACCTGACTCCTCTATCCGTATAACCATTGAATTCGCAGTTAAATTAAATTGCAAGGGACTATATTTCCATGTTACTGACATCTGCAATTTTTATTAGATTTAGATTAATGTTATATAGAATTTGTGCTTTTTAATTTCTCATATATAATAACTATTTAAATAGAAAACATCTTTTACCTGGAGATTATTATGAATCTGGACAGTTTATCTGTCCCCGACACGTGTGTAAGGGACATATAAACTGTCCAGATTTATTTAATTGAAAACTGAAATATTGTTTATATTTACTGTGAACTTAACGAAAGGTATCTGTAGCACTACTTTAAGCTTGGCATGAGATCTCAAGAACTTTAGTTAGTACCAAGAAGAATCTATGTTTAGTTAAGTTTGATAAGAATCTCTGTTCAGTCACGCGAACTGTGAAAATAACTTAATGCCGTAAATTATATTATAAACCAGTCACCAAATGAGTATTAAGAATTTCTTCCTAGAGCAGGGATGCACAACCTTTTAAATCTTGAGGACCACTTTTACTTTAACTGATTAATGGTGGACCGCAAGACAATCCTGCCCCTTCCACCTAACTTCCCACCTTATCCTAATTTTACAAAAAGGCCTATATATTGTAATGAAAAAAATGCCTGAAAAGCGTACTCTTGAGACATATTTAAAGTCTACACATTTATCCTTAACTAGCTCTAAAAGACTATTGATTTTTTTTAAAGTCATACATCAAAGAACGTTTGAGGTCACAGTAGAAAACTTCTGAAAATGTGCCTTCATTTAAAAGTTACTTTGATGAGTAATTAGCCTTAACTAGAAATCGGGTGATGCAAAAACAGAAAATTTGATAATCTAGGTAAATTCCCGAACACAATATTAAATTATATCGACCTCTCGCGGAACGCATAAAGTTAGGTTCAGGGCCACATGCGACCCGCGGGATGTGTACAGCTGGCCTACAGTATATTATTATTAATAATAATATTTAGCACCGCGTCTTACTACCCGTTCGGGTTATACGCTTTAAGTACTAATTACGTTAATGGATTAGGAATTGGGAAGGTTGAATTAGAGGAAGTGAACCCACATTTGCGTGGAGGGAGAGTGGAAAACCATTTAGGAAAATCCACCCCCAGTTCACCCGACCTAGATTCGAACCTCGATCTCCCCATCCTCAGCAGTCGAGCAGCTCAACACGACAAGCGCGCTAGCCAACTACGCCACCGAGGCGGGTGCCTAGAGTATACATCTCAGGATATCAAACATAACTTGTCTACTCTTCCTTTTTACAACTTCTGTCAAAACATATCAGTTTTAATGGATACATTGAGCTTTTCAGAAGAAATATGTTTTACTGAAACCATATTGATCCACATACTTTTGCGTATTTTCAATAAAATAGATATACAGACGACAAATTCATTTATCTCATATATTTGTCAGACTGTCGTATATTTTAGTCAGTTTTAAAGTTCTGTTCTACATTCTCTGAATGGGAAAAGTGTATGCTCTTGACGTTTGTTTATGGTGCGGTGATTGATTTTGAAAAGTTTTGACGAGGTGTTTGAAAGATTAAAGTATACCACAACCATCTGCATTCAATTTTTCACTTAAAAACTTTGTATTACAACTTTAATATGCATTAGTTTTGTCAACTTATTTAATTTAAATTATCAGTTGAAAACTAAAACATATAAACGATCGTACTATATATTGTTTTTTAATATAAGGACTTCCTAAATTTTGAACATTTTTCTTTGCGCATTTTTTGTTTGGGAAATTTTTTTTTTCTCTTAAGCAATTACGGTTTTGCATGGATTTATTTTTAAAATGAATATATCAAAATATATTATAATAAATTTAGAATCAAATATAAACGAATATGAACTGAATATAACTAGCTCAAGATAGAGATATGTGAAGTACTATTTTAAATACAGTATTTAACTTTAAATTGCATCCAATATATCCTTATTAAATAGTATTAAAAGGCTGGAACAAGGAAGGTAGATTTTATAATAAACGTACCTGCATTTACGTGAGGGGGAGAGGAATAACATTTTGGAAAATAACCCTTAGTAAACGCGCACAGTAATCGAACCTGCATATCCCCGTCATCGGAAAATCAAATTATATAAGACTGACGTCTAGTTCGCGTGATCATAGATGTGGGCCTAGTTTGAATTAAGCTTTCAATTTACCTACCAGGTAAGGATGTTTTTTCACTGAGTGCTACTACCCATTTGGACTAAACACACATTCTATATTTACCATAATATGATAGAGATTAGGAAGCTAGAATTAAGAGGAAATGTGTGAGCATTTGTATAAAGGGAGAGTGAAAAATCATTTAGAAAAATTAACTCTCAGTTAACCCGGCCGGGATATGAACTCAGACTATCTCATAGCTTACAAACCCAACTAAATTTAGTTTTTTTGTCACCGTACCCGTTTGTGCAATATGTATATGTACTAATTACGCTATTGTGTTATAGATAAGGAAGGTTGAATTTAGAGGAATTTTACCCGCACTTCCTTGGATTGGGAGGGGAAAACCAGTCAGGAAAAAACCATCCTTAGTACACCCAACTGAGATTTGAACCTTGAACTCCCCGCTATCGTCAATCATGTATATCGCGAGAGTGACGGCTTAGACCATGAGGCCATCTAATTTGGTTAAATGATCTTGACATTTAGAATGCATGTCATCGTTGAACGTTTTAATTTTTTTTAACTTTACACACAATACTACACACATTTAAAAAAATTATTAGAAATATCGTGTCGTTAAAACATATACATGGACGCTACTTATTAAGTTGTGGAACTAGTCTTGTTTCAGGAAAGCTGGGTTCAGTCAAAAGAGCAGTGTTTTGAAGTATCTTTAAATATTAACAAATTCGTATCCATACTCCCTCTTTGACATTTATTTTTATTCGATAACCTTTATTTTATATTTCTGTGATTCAAATCATGTGACAGACTTAGTATAATATAGGCTAATTCCTGATAGGTTCAGAGTGGAACCTGTCAAGGTAAGAATTTAAGTATTCACACTAGACGGAGTGTACATATTCATGTGTATGAATTATTATTATTATTATTATTATTATATTTATTATTAATAGCACCGCGTATTGCAACCCGTTCGGGTTATACGCACTTACGCTAATGTGTAATGGTAGGGTGATTGTAAGATTAAATGGAGGACCTACAGTTTAACGATGGAGCTCGAAACACGGTGAAGGCCTGGCATTCCCCCACATTCACAAGGTGTGATTAATACACGTCTTTTCAGAGGTGAAGGAAGGGTTTGGTAATCAGATAAATATGTGCCGGGACCGAGGATTGAACCCCAGACCCTAGAACAGGAGTCCTACACCTTACCCCTAGACCTCCAGTTCACCCCGTGTGTATGAAGATGTGACTATTGTTTTGCCATTGAACTTTAAGCACTTACATAACTATATTTCTCAAGTTTGGAATTTAGAAATTCCCTCGCAGAATAATTCACATATCGATTTTCCTCAGGTATATGTTGCGCCATTAAACTGCATAAAATAAGTAAGCCCACTTTTCTAATAATGTGGTGCTATTGATATCTGCTTCGTTTTCTCTTTGCATTTCATTATTATTTCCCCTACTTAAAACTGTACATCGATCAAAGTATAGAGGTTTAAATAATGAACAGTAGCGAATTTGTAAATAATTTGATAGTTTCTATAACATCAAGTTTCTTGATAATATTATCACAATTAATTTTTATGTTCTATTGAATCGAGAGAAAAATAACTAAAGGATGGAACTGTATGGTTGATATTGTGTGCAAGACGCAATAATGTGATGTCTCATTAAAACGCGAACATATTATAGTACTATTTGTTATTAGATAATACATTATAGTAACATTATAAAATTCTATCGAGTTGTTTTATACATTATTCATTTGATACTTGTTAACAACGCCGTACAAAAGATTTGTTATGTTTACAGCAAATTAAAAATGTACAAAAGATATTTTCTTTCATCATTATAAAATGTTATTAACGAAATAAACTACGAAACAAGAATATAAAATACTATTATGTGGTATAATAATTGAATATAATCTTTAAGTTTTCTTCATTATACACCCATATAAAATATACTAGTTGTTAGGTCTGTCTACAACAGGTTGATTAAAATATAAATCAACTTAACAAAACTAAACCGTCAATTAATAAGGCGCATGGAAGGTTAGTTTGTTGTATTTTTTGCTGCGGTGGTAGAGGCAAAGGAGAAACAGAAAGCACGAAAAAAAAATGTGGGTTCACGAAATTAACACAAAAAATATTTACCTTCGGAGAACGGGCGCACTTGAACTGCGGAATAAATCTTACATCTTAGCTGGCATTCAATTAGGTCGCACTAGAATTGCGGAATAAAGTATACCTGCTCAGCCTGTACACATGAGTTTAGGAACAACCTGTAATCACATTAAACTCCTAACCCATAACCTACCACAAACTAACCTAACATAGCCTAACCTAAACATAGCATAACTTAACATAACCTAACACAACCTAAACTAAGCTAACCTAACATAGCTTAGCCTGACATAATATAACATAAACTAACCTATCATAACCTAACATAACCTAAACTAACCTAACCTAAGTTAACCTAACACAGACTAACCTAAACTAACCTAACATAGCTTAGCCTAACATAACCTAAAATTAACCTAAACTAACACAACATAATCTAGCCTAACACTACCTCCATTTTCCACTTCAAACAAAGTGATTATACATTTAGTTTTTACCCCGCAGTTCGTGTAAGGGTATTACCAATCTCGGATGAGTTGTTCTGCAATTCGTGTGAGTCAGTATTAGTTGTTCCTCAATTCGTGTGCACCGCGGAGAAAACTATCAGCTTTTCCCAGATCCACGCCTGTTTATTGCCTAGCTATTCGAAAATTTCAAAACTGATGGACACCTGTTGACTGGATTACTGATCTGTTGATAACGTATCACATTGTTGACTGCGAATAATCCAACTCTCCCGTCCATTGAGTCCGTAGAGTGGAGCGGTGTGGGGCGCC
Organism: Timema californicum; assembly: GCA_902141385.1. NCBI lineage: Eukaryota > Metazoa > Arthropoda > Insecta > Phasmatodea > Timematidae > Timema > Timema californicum. The sequence continues at coordinate 396,097 of CABFOW010000114.1, forward strand.
GCGGCGCTGACCTCAACAAATCCCAAACTTTTTCCAGAGCTGTTCTGACCCACTCCGCTCCGCTCTAACGCCCTAATGGATGGGGGCTTCATTCATTTACATACATTTTATTTGGGGGTCGTTTTGCTCCGCGCCACTGACCTAGTGGACGCTCGGCTTGAGGGTGCATAGTTTCAGCATTCTAGGCCATCAAGGGTTTTTGGAAGGTGCGGAAAGACACGCACACAAACATTAGGAAATTGTATATATAATGTATACTACCTACATATTTACTGTATATTATATTTATATACGCATACATATAAATAATATTTATGCGTTTATATAATGAGTACATATATAATATATATGCATTTATATATTATATATTCATATAGATGCTTGGATGTTTATAAAAGTAAACTAAAATATAATATTAACTTTGTTTCTCTCTCTCTCTCTCTCTCTCTCTCTCTATATATATATATATATATATATATATATATATATATAGGCAAATATTACGTGCGGTAATCGAATATATCTATTCGATTATATTTTTATCTCGTGGCTTATTTTGATATGATATTGTAACTAATGATGGGGCATCGAAAGAAAAGTATCGATAGTGTTCTAAAAAAAAAAGTGTTTGAATTATTATCGAAAGAAAAGTATCAATAACAGTAAGTAGTGGTATCGAAACACAAATATTCGTTTTTCTGCTTCGTCTGTTTTGGGCACTAATTTAATTGACTGAGTTCATTGAGCTCCTCAAAATCTGCTTTTGTTTAGTTTGTAATGACCATGATCAATAATTGATAAGTAAGGGGTAGTAGACTGGTCGCCACTCGCCCCATCGCCCAGTCGTGCATCAGGATGTACTGACAAACAAAAATGAACGAACAGATATAAATTATGATGAGCTAAATGAGGTTGAATGCTATAATTGCAGAAAATGATTGATAATTGGGAAATAATGTCATTTGTTCTTCCTTCGCAGTCCACCCTAGTAAATATTTAATCCGAGCACGAGCAAAGATAGAAAACAAGTTGTTTCTTTCGATACCGATCCGACCCGACAGCAGAGTGTTTGTACTTATATCAGTAAAAGTATCGGAAAAAAAAGTATCGAGTAAAGGAAAATATCTATATCTGTAAAGTATGAATATTTTTTTTCACATTCCTAATTGTAACCGGCTCAAGAGTATTTGCTGATAACTTGTCTATCTTACTCGTTTTGTAACGTATAAATCGTCGAAAACTGTCATCAACAGCATTTCTATGAGGCATGCACAATGATTTTTAACTAATTCAGCGCAGAGTAAAATCCGTCACCTTATATCAGTTGGTATCGTGTTTCTATACATAGCTAAGGGTCACGGGTTCGATTCCTGGCATGACTGAAAAATTTGTCATTGATGAAATGTTGGTTAACCCTTTTATAGTGATGAATTAACGGCTGAGGACTGGATGTTGTTCCTGTCCTAGTCTTAAGTTATATTACTAAGCATATGAAGCTACGACAGTTCTAGCAAGCCGGTAGTGGAAAGTATATAGCTTGAATAAAAAACTGCCTTAGGTTGGAAACAGTAATGGATGTAAATAAAGTGCTGCATGATTAAACAATGATTATATGCAACTAAAAAAAGACGCAATTGCTGTTGATTAATCGGGGACTAAATCTTTGTGGTGTATTAGACTCCCTTCGGGGGATTAAATACGTCACTCTTTTGTCTAGCTCAGGAAGCTTGGAAGCTTTTAATCTTGATGTAGTTACGTTTAAGGACTTAATGAGGAAAGCCATATTTAATGTTACTAACAGAGGGTCAAGACCAGTAGCAGAGTTGATTGACACATATGTACGGTGTATGAAAGCCGCCATGCAGCGTCGTGGGCGGGAATCAGCGAAGGTGAACAGACCTTCCCGGTAAGGACACAGACAAGTAAGAAACAGACTCTCAACCTTACGGGGGTTTTGCTGCGCTCCTTTCGCCAGCTTGAGTCCTTAAACACTGGGTTTCGCTAGTGTCACTGCTCAGTGATGATAGGACTAACCGCAGCGATCCTGGTGTTGAAGGACTCAAGCTGCCAAAAGGAGCGCAACCATTTTAACCTGGAGGTTGAATGTCTGGGTATGTTATTTGTCTGTGACGTAGGTCCTACTTACTCTAGTAAAGGTTGCTGACACGATGTTCTCACTTATAACATATTTCTTTTTTTTTAGACCTGACTATATATAGTCACACTTTTTTAATATTGTTATCATATACTCTATCTAGTACAAAACCCTTTAGACCATTTTATATTCAATTATCTCAATCACTTCTTACCCTTCTCCCTCGACCACCCATGACAAATAGCACCCATGGGAAATCAAGCAGTGGCAATATTAACGCCTTTATGATGTAAAGAACTTGTGCAATTTTTTAATTTAATGCTCATGCATACAATCATTTCTAGGTAACAAGTATAGTCTGATTTAAATAGAAAGGAACTTTTATTTGGCGCTACTAAAACCAATTTTATAAATTAATACGCTAAGATGGGATGGAAGGAAACACGAAAAATGTCAGTATCTTTGCTGTTTTTTATGGCAAAACATTTTTTATTTGCCAAAATAAAATAAAAATCTCCAGTACAAACATAGAATTTTATTTTATTTACATGATGACCTCAAAATTTCTTGAATATCTGTCAAGGATGTCCTGAAATTTAATGACAACTTTTCTCTTAATTTAAAACATTTGTTGGATAATTCTGCTCGAGTTGGATCAGTGATATAATTTCTTAACATGAAAGAGTGTCACCGCCACATTATTCGAGTGTAGGCGATTGCAAAACTCTTAGTCGGCACATCTCTCAAGAACCAGAGTAAAACGTTGTATTAAATATATGCCGAGAAGGAGGGGCTCTCTCTTCTATGGAGCCATGTGACGCGTTTGTTTTGGACCATGGGTCCGTGGTTATATGCGTCCGTGACGTCTCTATGTTCGAGTCTCGGTGATAGCAATGGCCTTGTATCTCCTTATCAAAGTACAAGACGGATGTGTGTGTGTGAACCACTGTTGAGGAACGAATAATTTAATTCATTCACGACCTAAGTTTACTTGGATGACAGCTCAAAATGTTACTAGAAGTAGTCCCTAATATATTACTACGCCAACAGCTGACATCTATCACTTTGGATGACTGTAATGAAAACAGATGGTAATATATTAATGTGATAGTTAACTATAGTAATTTAGGCCGATATTATTTATATATTTATTTGAGGACGGACACAACGTTTATTTATCGTTTTATTCCACTTAAACATATATATTCTCACCACTTTCACAAAAACTTCTAACGAACATAGCTTCAAAATGGTGACGGACGAATTTAAATCATGTGGTTGAACATGACGGTAAACAAGTTTTTTTTACAATGATGCAGATACGCACTTGATGAAAATATTTTATTCAGTTAAATATTTCAAAATACGATAAAATAATCATAAAATCATATATTGTATGTAAAAAAATGACAACAATTATCTCTTTTCCAAGTAAATACGATGCCTGTATTAAAAGGTATTGATGTGTGCACTATATTACACAAAATCAATAACGTCCCAAAACGAAGAATAAGTACTTTTAATTATGTTTAAAGTATTGTTTTGAGTTGAATAAAAAGAAATTATTTAAAAAAATGAAATAGTATGAAAAAACTTAAGTTTGCGTTATTTTAAATGTAATATATAACAGGTAATTAAAGATATTTACATTTATAACAAAACTGTGATCTTTTACAAGTGTTGGCAACCCAAAACCTAAACATATGATTTTCGAACTGTCATCCAGGTAAAAACCTATCGTGAACGGACTTTAGTTGAACGGTTAAGTGGTTAGGGCTGTATCCAATTATGGCCAACGAACGGAGTCAGAATCCAACTCAACGATGTGGATCCTTCATCGCTGTTCATCTAAATCTGTATTTCAAACATAACATGTAGCTTTTGTAAAATAAATACCTCGTTTACAAAGTCTGCCAGCGTATTCGTCCTTCCACATTCATCCCGATATAAACCCCGGACAGTTAAAAAAAAGGGAGTAGAAACCCACGACCGTTACAATATTTATAATAATACCTTTAAATAAGACTAATAATAAAATGAGATACTTATAATGTTGAGAGCAGAATAATATGTTTCGGTTTTGTATAGCTTTATTCTGAACAATCAGCACCGATGGTCACGCGGACTAAATGTTAACCTCATCTAGTTTTATTTGACTGTAAAACCGGGAGGTTGGTTCTCGAATATTGGCTGGGTATACTAAAGGTGTTGTTTTCTGAACTACTTTTTACTCTACGCACAAACGCGTATTCATTTCCAAGGGCACTTATCTGTGTTTTCCAAATTAGGTGGGCTGAGGGGGGGTGACATGAGAAGGAGGAATGTAATATCATAAAATTCTAGGAATGTAACCTTGTGAAAGGGAATTTTAGAGCATTCAAACACAATTCTAAACCAATTATATGATTATCAAAAGCCAATTCGCACAAAAGAATGTTTCTGAAAGATTAACAAAAAGGGTGACCTGGAGGTCTAGGGGTAAGGTGTCGGACTTCTGTGCTGGTATCCGGGGTTCAATCCTCGGTCCCGGCACAGATTTATCTGATTGCCAAACCCTTCCTTCACCTCTGAAAAGACATCTTGTGAAAATTTCATCTCACAATCACCCTACCATTACACATTAGCGTAAGTGCGTATAACCCGAACGGATAGTAAGACGTGGTGCTAATAGTAATAATAATAATTAACAAAAAATACAATTTATTTGTAGATGAACCCATTGAAAAGAAACGTTATATTTTTAACAATTGTATTGGGCTGAGCAAAATGAGGAAACGGGAGGAAATCTTCATTTTATAATTTTCATATCTATCAAACTCGAATACGGTATTGATAAATCTAAGTTGTTGATATTAAATTGCTGCCAAATTTCAAATAACAGTTTTATTTTTTCATAAAAATTAACAAAAGTAAATTAGACATCTCAAAATGATAAAGGGGGTCAAAGCCCCTTTACCGACCTTTTATGGTGACCCATACTCATTTCATTTACATCATACCTTTCTTATTTTTAATCAATTATTAATTGCATGTGATCTGAAAGCGAAGCAAAAAAAAAAATGTTTTTGTGTTGGAAATTCACTGTAATTTAACGGACAATATTCAGAATAATTAGCCGTTAATTAAGTCACACCCGTACTTTGTAAATGTTTCTATAATAAAGGTTAATAAGTCCAACATCTTAACCTAGTCGGCAGTGTGTCTGTTTATTGATCTAAGTGTCCTGGGTTTGATTCTTGACAAAGCCAAGAAATTGATCTTTGGTGATGTGTGGGTTTCCCCTTTATTAACGATGAATAAATGAATGGTGGCTGGGTGTTGTGTTTGTTCTAGATCTAAGTAAGTTCATAAGTCGTGTGTTGATATAATAATTCGGTCTAGAAAGTGCACGTTTAATAACTCAAATAAATAATCAAAGGTTAATAAGCACTTTTCTTTCAACATAACAAATTAAATAAATGTTTGTTAGCTAATCACTTCTTAATTCGTTGAATATGAATAGTTTGTGCTTCAACTTAATATTGTAACGGCCTAATTTAGCAACGATTAAAACTTTCATCGGTGGGCACGCGAACTAAGCCTTAAACTCTTCTAGTCTGGCATACTAATGACAAGGAGTTTGAGATTTGAATCTCCATCAAGTTTAGCGAAGTTTTTTTCTCCCTAAATTGTTTCCCAATCACCCTCCATGTGTACATTTCCTCTAAGCTCTTCATTACTTATCTTTACCTTATTAGTGTAGTCAAATACAGATAGCCCGAATGGGTAGCAAGATGGAGTATAGATAGAACATCTTGCAGCTATAGTGGGTTTCTGGTAGGAAGAACAGTATTTAACAGTTACTAAAGTTACTCAAATAATTTTAATATGTTCATATGACAAGTCTTTTGATCTGCAGCTGTTAATTTTGAGAGGGTATCTATAAAATAATATTCTAAATATACAGTAAAATGTTATCAATGCTGACTGTATTTTCTAAACTGTTCTTCCAATGAAAATTTGACTATAGTTTGCCATTGTCTTTAACACTTTTTACATATATTACTGTTCCCAGCCTGTGGCCTGGGTCAGTTTTTTATTCAAGTCATATATTTTCCGCTACCGGCTGGCTTAGGCCTGTCGTAGCTTCATATGTCTAATGATATATATTGAGACTAGCACAGGCACCACATTCAGTCCTCAGCTGTTAATTTATCAATGTGAAAGTGTAAACCTATATTTTCATAAATGATAAATTTTTCATCCATGCCGGGACTCAAACCCGGGACCCTTAGCTCGGTAGACATACGCTACCAACTGAGCTAAGGTGCCAGACATATAATAAAAATGTTAACAAATTAAAATATTCTTATAGCGGAAAAAATAAATATTAACAATCCTAGGAGACACATCGTCATATGACCGGTTACAATTTTTGATTTATCACTTTTCGTGAATCAAATTCCTCCAATCGGTATTTATTGACATAAATTGTGATTAAAATATAGCCGAGTCATTGGGGAAATCAAGAAAAATGTTTTGCACAAAATGTGTTGAAGTATTACAGTCCCAGACAGCTCAAGCTACATAATATAGATTATATTAATTATCCAAGACTAATAGTTCATTAATACCCACTATTGATATTGTAAAAGCTCTTTACACCACCATAAACTGTGTACGTCCATTTGAAATACATTATATCATTTTCCAGCTTTTTGTTAATTAGAATGGGGATTCATTATATAATATCAGTTCGATTTTACATATTTAAAAAGGAGGGTTTTGTAATTTAAATAAAATTCATGACTCATTTATATTATAAATTAGAGTTAATTAAATTCAGAATAATTTTAATAGAGCGTTGATATTCATATACGATAAATGTCATAGTTCAAGGATAAATAATGTTATTATAAGTAGTTGAATAATATTACTATATCATCTAAAGAAGAGCAGGGGCAACATATTTTTCACTGTAGCCACAGGTGTGGCGAATGAGAAGAGAGGTTCAGCACACTCTGTAAAAATTGAGAAAATATATTGCTTAGCCCAACAATTAAAATAGCACGACACAAAAGATGAAAATTGTTTGGATTTAAAATGTAAGACAATTTAGTGCGAAATTTGACAAACTATTGGTCCGAATGCAGAGATGAAACGAAGTGTTTGTTGGTAAAGAGAGTGGCGGGGATGTTTTTATGGCGGTTTTGCGTCAGTGACATTCAAAAAGTTGAATGCTTCCAATGATATACATAACATATCAAGCTACAATCAGCACAAGCCATCATAAAAAAGTTTATTTTACTGTGAGAGATGGCACACTCAAATTAACCACACTTTTATTGCCAATTCGCCACATGTCTTTTTGTCCCTGACCAAATATCTGAAATGGTTTGATGGATTTAGTTCTAACTTTCAAACTTGAAATTTATATATTATATAGTATACTTCAGAGAGTTTTCTTTATTTCATCTCTAAGCCTCAAATTAAGGGTATTTTATTAATGATTGAGTTTTTTGAATTGCAAATTTTTGGAAAATGACTAACTTTTTTTAAATTCTATAACTGGGGTGTGTATTTAACAAAAGATGAAATATTTTAAAAATGGTTCTAAATATTTGGTTTAAAAAGGGTATCTAATAATTTTTACAATATAGGGCCTACATAATTGTATTTATTTGTTTTTCTTGACAAACTTCATTTAATAGACTTAGTTTTATAACACGGTAGAAATGACAGACAGTATAGGAAATAAACAATATCTTATTTCCAATCAACATTGATAACATTTTATTAAATTATTGGTTGTAGGAAAGTTAAGAATTTCAAAAACTAATATAAGAAAGGTTTTTAAGAGCTGCGGAAAATTTAAATATTTGCAAGCAGTTAGGAAGACCACCCCAGGTAATGAAACATCTAAAAATACTCAAAATATGAAATTTCAACATCGGTGCCAAGAAATGAGGCCTCAAAATTTTCCAGGCCAATAGAAAAAACTTATCTGTGAAAATAAAATTTAAATTTGGCAATTAAGTAAATATATCTACCCAGAAAACCGAATGATGTCTGAATAAATGTAATTTCAAAATTGTAAAACGGGTTAAACGTAAAAGCTATAAATTGATACAAATAATGTAAAACATTATTTTTGGTGTTGGTGAAAATTTAAATTAAGTAACTACGTGAAAGAACCATATCAGATAACAAATTAAGTCTTAAAATTTCAAGATGGGAATGTGGGAACTAAAATGGTCTGGAGGTAGAAGCAGTAGCATAAAATCTTTCCATAAATATTGGAAAATCTACCTTATAGTACGGAAGATAATTTAAATTTGGAAAATTGGTAAAAGGTTAACCCAAAATAATTTAAAAGTTGAAAGGTCAGGATATAAAAAATATGGGTTTGTGTAATGGATGAAAAGTGGGGGGCCGTCAAAAATGCTAAACTAATAAAAACTATTTTTTTTATTTAATATACCGTTTTAATTTTTTAGAGGCAAATTGAAAAATCTAAAAATAAAAATTATCTTAAAGGGGAGCCATAAAGCTGCTAATAAATATCTAAATATCACCTACACAGGAGTGACATTTAATGAAAATAACCATTTCTGGTGGCATAGCTTGATGAACCATGATGCCCTTTAGGAAATAATGACTCTAATTTATTTTATATATATATATATATATATCTATTAATCCATCATTTCATTTAACTATTTTATGGTTAGTTTTAAATGAATATTGAGGTTATTTTATGATTTTAAAGGACAAGTTCCCTGGCGAGAATAGGTTTAAATAATAGTAAATAAATAAAGAAAGAAAAATACACAAGGTAATTTAATACGTATTTTATATAAATGATAATCCCCTCTCAAATAGTCGAGTATTTCAACTTTAAAAAGTTATATTAAATAAATTAAATATACTTTACTATATCAAATAGAATCCTAAAGATTAAATTTTGAATTATAATATTAATCTTACCTAAACGATTTAAATAGTACACCTTATGCATGATGTTAAATAATAAAGCATGGACAAATTCGGATATGTAATATTAAAAATAATAACTTAGTGTTCTTTGGGTTATCATTATTATTACTTAGATTCACTTGAAGGATAGATTAAAAATTAAAAGAAGTGCTAGGTGACCACAACAACAACAAAAAACCTTATGTTCTACTTTCTACTGTTCGACTTTCCTTCGCGTATTTCAAGCTTCTCTTTGACTTAACTTCGCATTCAAAATTGATATTTGCTCATCCCTATAAATATTAAAGATTAATATGGATGTAATGTTTTTATTCTAATAATAATAATTTGTAGACCCTACTTTTCATTCAAGAATACATCTTTGCTCTCATTTCCTTCCATTTTTCTATTATTCGCCTCTATGGCATTATATCAAACTTTAGTTTGTATTGTTTTTCACAAATATACTTATCCCTTCTCTCTCACATCAAATAACTGTCAAGAACATATCTAGAACTCATAAATTTAATTTGTCTCGAGAGAGGATTTAAAACTTGACAGTGGATAAATTGTAAAGATCAAACTCCAATCAGAGGAGTTTCTCAAGTTGTCTAACCACCCTCCCAGCCTTGGACGTGAGCTTATTTTGGACATCTGGGCAATTACGTCCTGGGGAATTTACTAGGTGATGTTATTGATGGTATGTATGTCTATAACGAGGAATTTCAAACGAGACAGATTCCTTCACACCTTCTCTGTTCTCGTACTTCTTAAACTTTTAACATTATTATTATTATTATCATTATTATTAGCACCACGTCTTACCACCCGTTTGGGATGTACGCACTTACGCTAATGTGTAATGGTAGGGTGATTAGGAGATGAAATGGAGGACCTACAGTTTAACGTGTAATCCGAACCACGATGGAGGCCAAGTATTCTCCACATTCACAAGTTGTGGTTAATACACGTCTTGTCAGAGGTGAAGGAAGGGTTTGGCCATCAGATAAATCTATACAGGTACCGAGGATTGAACCCCAGACCCCAGCACAGAAGTCCGATACCTTACCCCTAGACCACCAGGTCACCCTACACTTTTATCAAATATTTCTACGACCGCTGTCAAAATCTTCACTTTTAATCTTTGATTAATCTTGTTTTTTATATCTATATATCTAAACGTATAAGGACACTGCATTATCTTGACATAGTTCATATANTATATATACATATATATATGGAATCTGTCAAGACCTATATACTTTTTAAAACAAATACAAAAAAACATGAATAACTTCTCATCTTATTGCGGGTATTACATTTATACAACCTCAAAGGTATACTTTGGGAAACGTTCTGTTCCCACAAAGCGGCTAAAAATCTACATACTCTGCGACTGAACTAGATACTTCATATATATATAGCGGATGGAATATTTGACGTTGAGAGGAGCAGTATCTAGTTTGGTAGCCGAGTATGTAGATTTTTAGCCGCTTTGTGGGAACAGCCCGGGGTATACCTTTCAAGTTATATAAAAGTAACATTGGCAATGATATGATGTAATGATATTGATTTGGCTATAAAGGTATGAAGCCAGGGGAAATCTTAAACCTAAGGTAAGTCCAATTAACCAGACCATAATGACCATAGAAACAATTCCCCTTATTGGAAAAAATACATATGATACCACCAGGAATCGAACCCGAGGCCTCTTGATCACTAGCAAGGGGTGTTGACATTTATACCAAGAGGTCGGCCTTTGCTTATTTTATTTATTTATATTAACTTATACTTTAAACAGAGTGCTTATTAACGACTTAATCTAAATAAGTATCCAGGGATGAGGCACGGAATTAAGAGGGTAAATACTCTGGAATCCGTCTGGTAACATGACGTAAAAAGTTTAATACATAAAATCAGCCCTCTATCCACCCAGTCGGGATTAGAATCTTTTGAATCTATTTCTACAATGTTAACGTTAATTACATTAGCTGTTTAATGTTAACGTCAATCACATTGACTCTTTAAAGTGTACGGCCAGGAAAAAAATAGTCATCAGTTTAAGTTTGCGTTGCAATTCATCATGGATCAACATGAAGTTGTGAATTAAGCTAAACCTAGAAATATTTTTCCTAATCAATATAATCAGGAATTATCTCTCCATATTATAATTCGCCATCCTCTTTCCACTATATATTTTTTAAATCTATACCCTCTTACTTCTAAAAATGCATTAAAAGTAATTATTAAATTTATATCGTTATATCTTTGACGGTACTGTACTCAACTGTCCGCCACACTTCTCTAAGCTGAAGTATATATATATATATATATA
>CABFOW010000114.1:411870-449891 GCA_902141385.1 Timema californicum
CCCCCCCCCCCAACCTCCCCATGCCGCATTGTATATAATGAGGGATTTCCAAGTAAACCCTCCACACCTCAATACCCAACAAACGAAAGCTTGAAGTTTTGGCAACCGGTAACAGAGAGAGAGCGAAGTTAAATATTTTATCCATAAGACCTGCAACTCCCTCAGCTATGCAATTAGGTGTAAATGAATTATTAAATATTTTGTGACCAGCTTCTTCGGTCATAATTCTTTAGGATTCACTTCTTCGTTAAACTGGATTGCAAATAACTGGAATATCAATGTTCAAATCCCGATCGGGTGTAATGAGAGTGTTTTTCCTAATATGCTTATAATTCTCCTTAAACGCAAATACGGCCACATTTCTCAAACTTTTACCTTCCTCATTCCTTATCCTTTGGAATAAGTACACGGATAGCTGTAATTGGAAGTGGTGAACAAAAAATGTCAGTAATTAAAATTAAATACTTATGTTGAAAAGGTTGCATTTATTTTTACATTTTGTTGTCAAATTAATACAAACAAAATATACGAGTATTGTGCTACTTTATAAACTAAAAAAAAAGAAGTTAAACGCATGGAAAATACATTGAAAAGAGTTTCCTAAGTATATATTTGGTATCGGCAATACCCCCTTATTTTAAACACTGGAATGATTATATTCAACATTATTTTATATTAATAACTGCCTCGGTGGCATAGTTAGCTAACACACTAGTTTAGTGTTGAGCTAGACTGCTGAGGACGGGGAGGTCAAGGTTCGAATCTCGCTTGGTCGAACTGAATTCCCTAAATGGCTTTCCACACTCCCTCCACGCAAATGCGGGTTTACGTCCTTTTTATCCAACCTTCTCAAATCCTATCTTATTAGCATAATTAGTACTTAAGCGTATAACCCGAAAGTGTAGTAGACGCGGTATAAAGTATCATTATTATTAATTTATATTAATGTGCAATGAAAGTTAACAAATCTGTTTTAAATCAGTTTATAATAAATTAAGTATGGAAATGAAGCTTATCTCCCTAAACGCGCGTTAGGACTACACAGCAAAAAGCTCATAATGTTTTGTCCAATTACACTTGTCCTACACCTTCTCGTGTCTGTATGGAAAATTAAATACCTATTTATTTTAGTAAAGGGGAATAAAATAAATATTTTAAAAAATTACACTGAAAACTCTTTCAGTATAAGAATATTTTACTCTACTAGAACAATATTTTCATACAATTAATAATTGCAGATTTTTTTATATATATACATATATATATCACAATAAAAGAGTTTAGTAAAGTGAGTACAATTGTTGACAATGCAAAGTATATGAAAAAAATATTCTTATCTATACTCAAATATTGTTTTAATCACAGCTATAGTTATTAAGTGTTTGGTATGAAAATTATCTACTAAAGTAAAGAAAAAAGGTTATGATTATGTAGTTTGGATAGGTTTGAAACCAAAATACTGATTACTATCATCAAAATATGAATACAATAATAATATAAAAATAATATTTAACAGAAATTTGATTCAAATATGTGTCAAACAAATTTGGACATTGATACATTTCATATTTTGGTTACTTTGATTTCGTAATATACTAGATCGAGCTTTGACGTATTTCACTATAGCATTCTTGCCTTATTGTTGAACATCCAGCTGTCATAATTATGAAAGTTCCTTCGTGTACAATCCTAAGCTATCCATTGCAATTACAAACCAGTTATGGCAGATAGCAAATAAAAAATCTTAGAAATAAAATATTACCTAGTTTACAATCTGAGTGCACAAACGAGCGCAATCGCAGGGCGGCCGTCGCACTCCAATGACAATGCAAACTTTACCTAAAGCACGATCATGTTTGAAAAAAAGAACATCACATTTCACCAACGATCATAAATTAAATAATATACTCTTTTACACAAACATATTAATATGAAGCATCATTATTATCCAAGTTATGTCGACTGAATTGGTTTATTTTAATTGTTATGTCGCTCCTAGATATACGATAATAGCTATGTATTTGTAAATCTAATATATCCACTTTAAGATAGGCTTTAGATTGTGTTTTGATTTACTTTTAGTACTTTATACTTTTTTACTCTGCCTTTAAAGATTTAGTGTTCCAAATGTCTTACTACAGTCCGATTTTTATAAAAATAACCTTTTAGAAAGTAATTTTATTTTGCTGTCAACATCAATAATATATTCTATTTTGTTATTTTTGTTAGTACCGTGCCTTAATATTCGTTCGAGTTAAACCCTTTTGTATTACTAATTACGCTATTATGTTAGAAATGATGGAGGTTTAATTAATATAACGTGTACCTGCATTTAGAACATATTGAGTTTTTATAGCTTAGGAAATTAGAGGTCCCTCCCATTTCCCAGCAATAAATTTTTGAATTTCAAACTTTCTAACTTTTATGGTTATGTGGGATGGTCCTTTTATCAAATTGGCAAATTTAATTTTTTTTCGTCCATAAAAGTATATTTTCTTTGGAAATATGGCAATTCACTCTCATTTCAAAACCCCTCTGCCCCCCTCACCTTCCTTAGCTTCTACAATTCAGATTTGAAATTTAAATACTTATTTGATTATCTTATATGATATTTTACGTGGCTACCAAATGTCAACCTAACCACATTGTAAAGAACATTCTATTTTGGTTGTTTACATTTTAAGCGCTACCGTTTCCTGGATTTCAATTTTGAAATTCCATTTGTTCAAGAATGTAGGAAACGCGAGAAAATATCAATGTTTTTGCAATTATTTTTATCAAAATATTTTTTGGCCAAATAAATAAGTATAGCTCCACCAGAAATATATAGTTCAATTTCCATCACTTGGTGATATCAACAGTTGTTGAATATCTGTCATGAACATAGCGGCATTATATGAGAAACTTTTTAAATGAATTAACGTGAGCAATGTATCCCTGTCTATCGATTCAAACCTGTTTTATTATTAAACTACATGGCAATATTTCAAGCTTTTATATCTACAAAAATTGCCTTTAAATAGCTTTGTAAATATTATGAGGGGACCATTCCTCCCTATTTTCCAAGCCTTCATTTTTAAATCTAATAATTCATGGCTTAATACTTTTTTAGTTAGTCTTTAAACCCGCCTGACTTATGTCAATCATCTAACACGTTGAGAAGTAGTTTAGTCTTTTAGTTTTAAAAATTTGAGACCCCTTATATCACCAGCCTCCTTAGAAATAACTAATATTTAAAATGTTTTTGTGGTTATTTGAAGTGATCCCTCTATATTCTTGACAAATTTAAATTTTATATCTCCTACATGTACACCCCTAACCTCTTCCCCACCCTCTCCTTCCCTAGTTCCTGTAATCTAATTTTGAAATTTAAAATGTTCAGACCTTATAGTTAATTTGGGTGGTCCCTATCTCTGCTTGACGAATTCCAATTTTATAACACATATAAAAGTAGTTTATCCCTGGTTTTGAAATGTTAGCCTCCCTCTCCCCATTTCTATAACTCCCACTTCAAAATCTCAAATATAAGGCTTATTTGGTTATCTGAAGCCGTACTTTTACCAGCATACAAAATTTAGACTTTCAACTATACTTATTTTTTGTATAAACTCCCCTTTTTACCCTGGATTCTCATTATAAACTTTTTTTGTGTATTTATAGTTATTTGGAATGGTATCCTTGCCTATATGCATAATTTTAGTTTTCTACCACACTGAGAAGAGGTTGTTTCTAATAGTTTTGTAAGTTTTTAACCAATCAACCCATTTTCCAACCCATTTTGTGAACTTTTAAATTATAATATTCATTTGGATATCTGGAGATTTATTTCTACCGGTATTTCATATTTTATTTTCTAGCCTCATCTCAAAAGTTATTTCTAGCTGTAGCTTCCCTCTCCCCATTTCTCATAGTTTAAATTAATAAATTTCACATTGCTTTGTTTGTTTAGAATAATATAACGAATCTAAGCTCTCTACCACAAAGATAAATAGTTGAATGTATTATTTTATGTAAATGTAGAGCCCACCCCCTTCCCCTACCATTTCTTCAACTCCCACTTATACATTTCAAATATCAAGATTTATTTGATAATACGAAACTGATCCCCTAGGAAGGCCTCTTGCCGGAGATTATGAAACCGAAACCAGAGAATCTGGCTAAGGATAAGTGAGGATTCATTATTGTGGATTAAACTGATTCCCTTCTATTTTGAATTCAACACAAGTTAATTAAAATTCAAATCGAAATTACAAATGATATTAAAACTAAAAATAATGTCAATAATTGTGTTATTTTTTTATAGCTATTGATTTTCAAATTGGCCAGAAAAATAATCGAAAATATATATTTGATAAGCTAAGCAAAATCATTGCTATAAAATCGAAATTAATTATTTTCTTCAAATTGTATTTTTAGCACAAATCTACAGTACAAACTTAACCATATGTATGTCCTTTTTCTAAGTATTCACACTTTGAGAAGACTGTATTAATGCCGGGATCATAGTCAATTTAACTTTCAATTACTTTCACTTGATGTAAAGTAAATGCTATTTGGTTTTTAAATTGAAGACATCACTGATGCAACTAACTTAACGTTTACTTAATTTAAGAGTTGTCCACTGGAGAACTTCCACGTTAAGTGAAGGGACCACGTCTTTTAGCTATAGCCAATCACTTTGCGAGCAAAGTCAACGGGGCTATTTAGTACTTAATTTGTTTATTGAATGCAGACGACATCTTCAGTACAGTTTGTTCGCGTCTCGTGTACTGTACGTAAATTATTTTATTTCATTTTACAATCCAAATTCATTGTCTCTGTTTTGCTCGAGCTGTTACTTTAAGTTACGTGAATCCCGATCACACACTAGTTTTTTTAAAGTAAACGTTAAGTGAACGTTACGTTGCGTGAAAGTTAAGTTTATCGTGATCCCAGCATAAGAGCACGTTCATGTAAATCTAAAGTAAGCTTTAATTATATTCGGTTCCACTGTTTCAAATGTCAAATAGTGAATCATAATTTCCCTTGGGGTTTTGTGTCATAACAGCTTTTTCTTGTGTGATATATTTCTAAGCTTAGCCTGCGTGCTTTTGAATCTTGCCCTATGATTTCAATCTGTTTGTAACATCTCAAATATTCATTCCAATTTGCTTTTACCCTCTGGCTGACTCTTTCTTGACTTTATGTAAGATATTAAATTTCTTTTTCTTTTTTTAAAAAAGCTATATATTTTGACAATTTTAGATAATAATATTTGACTTAACTAGATATGTTCCAATTTTTTTATTTTTTTTTGTTCCAGGTAAGAAAATCACGATGCATCTTCACTAATAAGAATGAAATTGGATACCATAAAAATATTGCGTACAAGCCAAGTGAAATATTGACTATTCTACCCTTTTTATTAGAGATGACTCTATTATTTTTATTTTTCTGACTCCATTTCTTATATTTCAATTTGGGATTCTTTACCATATACATTTTAAATCCTAATGCTGGTGTGTTTTCTTGAAACTCATTCTATTAACTTTTAACATTGGATTAGTTATTGTAGCATGACGTCATATAAGGCAAGGTAGAGGGAAAAAGGAGCTTAGGAAGGAGGAGGATTCAAATACTAGATGACTTGAAGGAAAGAAGAAAATTCCGGGAGCTGAAGGAGGAGGCAGAGGACAAGGAGCATTGGCGGTATTAGTTCATTAACAAAAGGAATGGACCTGTCGTGAGACAGAACAAATAATAATTAGTGTGTGCCGAGAAAATAATAAAAGGGCACTAAGCCACACAGAGAGAAGGGAAGGAAGGAGCAAGAAAGGTTCCATAGGAAACGAAAACAGCAAAGATACGAGCGGCTTAAAGATTTATACAGCCGCACCGCCATATAAAGAAACTTATTTTACAGTTCAAAATTCACTCTATTTATTTATATAATTAAAATATCTACATTCATACTGCAAGGTATGTGTTCGATCAGTTGTCACTTTTGTTCATCTGTAAGCTCAAACCCGCCTCGGTGGCGTAGTTGGCTAACGCGCTTGTCGTATTGAGCTCGACTGCTGAGGACGGGGAGATCGAGGTTCGAATCTCGGTTGGGTGAAATGGGGGTGGTTTTTCCTAAATGGTTTTCCACTCTCCCTCCAATCAAATGCGGGTTCACTTCCTCTAATTCAACCTTCCCAATTCCTAATCCATTAGCGTAATTAGTACCTAAAGCGTATAACCCGAACGGGTAGTAAGACGCGGTGCTAAATATTATTATTATTGTAAGCTCAATTTTCTGTAAAGTTGTTGAATAATCTATATTTAAATGCTATATATTCTGAAATATAATCTCTATGATGATTTGACTTAACACTCAAGTGCGATTGTTTTAAACACCGCTTGCGTTTTTCTTTTCTTGCACTCCGTGTATTACTACAAGTCCGGCCTATCCGTGAATATGATTGGTAATGTAGATTTAAGGAATACCTCGGTACACCCAGTCATGATTCGAGCTTTAACTATACACCGTCGACCCGCTTCGGTGGTCGAATGGTCTAAGGTGTCACTCTCACAATAGCCTGGACTGTGAATTACAGGGAGATAGCGGAATTAATCCCGGACGGGTGTATTAAGGATGGTTTTTCCTACATAGTTTTCACTCTTCCTCCATGCGAACGTGGGTGCACTTCATCTAAATTTAAACTCCTCATCACTAACACATTAGCGTAATTAGTACATATCTGTACTAACTGAAAGAATAGTAAAACGTAAAACTAAAAAACAAAACAAAAAAACTGGTGAACCAAATCAGATGAGACCGATGCCTTTACTTAACACATGTTGACCCGCTTAGGTGGCCACATGATCTAAGGTGCTACTCTCGCAGTAGACTTGACATCCGATGATGGGGAGATCGAGGTTCGAATATATTTTCGGGTGTACCGAGAATGGTTTTCCTAAACGGTTTTCCTCTTTCCCTCCAAGCAAATGCGGGTACATTTCTTACAAACAAAACTTTCCAAATCCTTAAAACATTTAGAGTAATTAGTACATAAGCGAATAGCTCAAACGGGTAGTAAGACGAGGTGCAGAACCGAGGGATGTCGTCAAGCCAGCTTGTCTGTTACTTGTGAACCGCACCATTGCGATACGCTCTGTCAAAACAATCACGCGCCAAACATTTTAATGGTCTGAAGGTCTTGATACAGAACAAGTGTTGTGTGGTCTATTAATAAAACCTCAACTCAGAACTGACAGCCAAAGTTTTTTTTTAAAAAACAATTTTTTTATACTGATAGAATGTCTTGCAGCTTCCTGTGAGATGAAGGGTTTTGAAGGATAGAATGTTTGTGTAAGATATTATACGTGTTTTGAACACTGGCCATGAGTGTCTGTTTAGGTATAGAACGCCGAGATTTAGCTTTTTTAGCTCTTAAGCGCTTGTCCCGATACCTCTACGTGAGATTTCACGTTCTAAAATATCGCTACTACCTTCAAGGGGGGATTTACCAGACACCGAGAGGTTTAGTACAGCTGCAAGCACTCCTGACCCAGACGTAACAGGGTGGAGGTTCGATCCCAACCATGTTCACTGGGGAGTGATAGCACATTTCTAGAATGTTCCACTATTCTGTGCTTTTTAGTTAGAATATAAAGTGTAAGCTGATAGCCCTTATCACAAAACATAATTGACGCTTAACTACACATTTTAACTGGTTTAGAAAACAAATTTAAATATTTCAATACCTGTTTTTATCGACACATTTTACATCAAGACTATTAACGACTTTTTCTAATGAACTAGGATTTAGAAAGGGTAGTATGAAATGAATAATCACTCGTCTAGAGGAAATATAGGTAACTTATGTTGTGGAAAAGTCATCACGAGCTTACCTAGCCTGGACTCAAACTCTAATCTTGACTCCCGGCACATATTTATCTGATTACCAAACCCTTCCTTCACCTCTGACAAGACATCTTGTGAATGTGAGGAAAGCCAGGCCTCCACCGTGGTTCGGATTCCACGTTAAACTGTAGGTCCTCCATTTCATCTCACAATCACCCTACCATTACACATTAGCGCAAGTGCGTATAACCCGAACGGGTAGTAAGACGCGGTGCTAATAATAATAATAATAATCTAATCTTGACCTCCTAGAATATCATACTCGACAGCTAAACGCACTGTTATCTGATACCGTAGCTTAGTCAGCATCATTCTAAGCTATGGATCCCGGGTTCAAATCTCGGGAACAACCAAATACGTTATCTTTGGCGAAATTGAAGCCACCCTTTTCACAGTAATGATTTAGTGGCAGGTATAATGGGTGAGTGTTGGGTTTATTCTAGAATCTTTAAAAAAATAATTTAGCACTTTGTCTAACTATCATTTTGGGTTATACGCCTTTGTACAATTTACGCAAAATCTTAGGGGGAGAGAATGTTGAACTTAGAGGAATTGTATTCGTATTTACGTGGGGGAGATTGGAAAAACAATTTTGTAAAAAAAACCTCTCAGTACACCCGACCGAGATTTGAACCCCGATCTCCCCATCATAGGCAGTCTAGCACAGAAGTATGTCACCTCACCCTTAGACCTCCATGTCACCTTTTGTTTTATAAAAATACACTGTAAAAAGGTGGACCTTAACTCAGCTTTCAAATTCAATAAAAATGTCAGTACTTTATATTCTAAGTTATGAGCAGTGCAAACCCAATTAAAGTAATATGAATACTATCCAGCCCATCAGCTGGTAGTTAATGAAAAAGTTATTTAAAGGAAAAATAATATCAAAATACATGATTTCCTCACTCCTGTTTTCTTTGACTGGCTCATTTTATTTTCCAGACACCTTTAGCTTGGTGCAAAAGTTTCCTATCTCCAATACATAGCAAATTCTCTACAATCAATTCATTATTTA
Source organism: Timema californicum (assembly GCA_902141385.1). NCBI lineage: Eukaryota > Metazoa > Arthropoda > Insecta > Phasmatodea > Timematidae > Timema > Timema californicum. Next base: position 420,774 of record CABFOW010000114.1, read on the forward strand.
CGTCTATTTCCATTTCAACTTTTCCATTTCTCTAACACGTTTGCGTGGCTGAATTTTCGTTACTTCTCGTGACTAACCAATTATTGGTTTTTTCCCACGCAGTATTGGTTTTGGAGATTAATTCTGATATCTAAATTGTAAATCTCATTCGAACGAGTTATTTAAAATGAATTATCGTTCCCCGAAAATTGCTTTGCATTATATATTTCCATGATAAATGTTTCCATTGGTTAGTTTTTCACTAGACAATTTTTTTATATGAAAGAAAAGGAAACAGTTTTTTTTATCATGTTAAAACTAACAGATTGTGTTTTTCTTAGAAAACAGTTGCAATGTTCTGTATAATCTTCTCAAATTAATGTGGCGATGATTTTTATTAAACAGATTCTCGTTAGTTGATTAATGTACCATACATGGTTTGTTTGGTTGTTTATTCTTGGTTAAAAAACAAACCAAACCATGCTCAAACATACAGGCAGTCTTAACTTTACGTAATGACTGATTTCACTCACTAATCGTTAGTTAATTACTATAGCTTAGTTTTGTTTAAAAAAATTGTATTCTTGAGGAGGTTAGGTAATTGTTCTACTTAATTTTTTAACTAATAAACGAGACGCATATTTTTAATTAGTATTTAAAAAGATACCAAAGTCATTGTAACTTAATGATGACTGTTTTTGTAACTATCAAAAGCTGTTTATTTAAACTTATATTAATCAAAGAGAAATTTACTTTATTTATTTCCCGTGACGTTATGTAGTAATAAAAAAATGTATTCAATTGATACAAATAACATATTTTATTACAATCAATTTTTTTCTCATACTCCTCACCCTACAAGAGATATAGTTTACCCATTTATTTACTATTAGGGTAGTAATCAAATTTGAGTGGAGTGGGAGTAGGGTAATATTTAGGAAAAACTTCCTTGATACAACCGGCTGAAATTCGAACCCAGAATTTTCCTTCATCTGCACATCAAACAAGATGAGGCTGAGCTATATAGTATTGCGTTCACCGGTGGTAGCTACAACTAATCCAAATTGGGATGCTAATTAAGTCTCATTAATATCCAGAAATATCACCTACTTTATCACCCCCCAGTGCACCCAGTCGGGGATCCAACCCTAGACTTCCGAATCAAAGACGATGACGCAAACGTACACCTGCCAATCATATTTCCTTGTATTTAGTATTTTAAAGGAGGCTAATTCATCCCCATATCCGACTCTCCTGCTGGTCCTTGGTGCAATTATTTTAAATTATTTATTCTCTGTCATGTTTTAGGTTAGCTAGCTAAGTCGCTAATGGCTAGTAGATTAAACACTCTAGCACATACTAACGCATATTTTAAGATTCAAATTTGTTAATTTAAATAAATGTTTGTACGTAAATTTAGAGAAGAGAAGTGTATAAACGTGGACCTAAATTATATTATTTATTATATATCATTTTATTTAATTTCATTTTAAAGTTAGGACTAATAATAAAATTACAGATTTACATGATAAAGGGTGCTGTTGCGGAATTTTTTACTCGTTCTTCTTTTTCTCATTTTCTCCTCGAACTTTGCAAATTTATTTCTAACCAAGGAGTGCCAAATTTTCTAACGTTCAATGCCTCAATCAAGTTTAATACTTTATTTCATAATAGGTGACCTGGTGGTCTAGGGGTAAGGTGTCGGACTTCTGTGCTGGGGGTCCAGGATTCAATCGTCGGTCCCGGCACAGTTTTATCTGATTATCAAACCCTTCCTTCGCCTCTGACAAGACATCTTGTGAATGTGGGGAATTCGAGGCCTCCACCGTGGTTCGGATTCCACGTTAAACTGTAGGTCCTCCATTTCATCTCACAATCACCCTACCATTACACATTAGCGTAAGTGCGTATAACCTGAACGGGTAGTAAGACGCGGTGNTAATAATAATAATAATAATAATAATAATAATAATAATAATTTATTTCATAATGATCTACCATTTTCACAAAATATTTACTAATTTATTGTTTGTAACTTTAATAATTGCTTAAGGGGCTTAGTTAAATTTGCTCTTAATCAAAGGATATTGTATACTGCAATATTCTAATAATTATTCTCTTAAAAAGGGTTATATAATAAATTAGTGGACCTCTAATAGCTCACAATTTTATTAGTTCTATATCATGGAATATGATTACACTAGGCTATAAAGTAATAATGTAAATTTAAGAGCAAATATTTAAATTATAATATTTACGTAACTAATTATATTAGATTATTCATGTTTACTATGCACCATTGAGAAAACCTAGGCACCTAGGCCGTCGTAATAACACATCGAGTTTGTCACAATGACTCAAGTAAGTTTGTTTGTTTAGTAATTTTCTCTTCACTAATTTATAAATGTTTAACGGTAATTCACAAGACTTATTTTATAAATTTCGTCTTAATTTATTTTCGTGATTCTTTAATTTCATTAGCAGTATCCATAATTCTGGTGACATAGTTCCGAAACATTTCATAATGAAGTAATCCAGCATCCTTCCAGTGCTGGATTCCAAAAGGAGTATTGGGACAAGGAAACAGATCAGACTTCATTAAATTTGTTTGGTAGATATTAACTTCAAATTTTATTCTTTTATTTCACAACATATTTGGACATAAAGCAATGTTTCGTAACATATTATATTTTATCTTAAAAGTTTTTGTATTAATATTTTTAACGCGTCAACCTATGTTGTAGACTTTTCATAAACTCGTTCATGGTCTAGTTGATGATGCATTATAATTGTATAATAAATGTTCATATCTGACAATATGTTTTTTCACCAGAAGTATATTTAAATGATATATTTTGAATTGTAATTTCACTTAATACATCTACCAATTTAGAAACTGTTTAATCTATAAATCTAATTGTTTATATATTTATAGAGCAGTTTATCTAAGACTTGACTTTCAATTATAATTTTTCCTTACTTTCAACCTTTTTTTTTAAGAATGTTTTCTAAAATGTTATACCATAATATTATTTGGTATTAGGCTCCTAAAATAATTTGTAAGCGGTTCAAAACATAGTTTTTGACCATATAAATGAACTTAGTTTGAGTGTATGTTTTAAAATCATGTTTATTTAATTATTCTAAGCAAGATACTAAAAACTCGAAAGTCCATTGCCACACTTACAAAAAAGTACGCCCGATCCTTCTCTTGAGCTAATTCTATTTATTCCACCCCATGATACCCTATCCCTATCTTGAGCTAGTTCTATCCAGTCCAACTCATAACACCCTATTTCCTTAATGCAATTTCTAATGTTATCCTCCCTTATGCGTCTAGGTCCTCCCAATGGTATATTTCCATTGGGTTTGCCAGACAATATCTTGAAGTTAGAACATAGTTCTAGACTATCCCATTCACGCTGTATGACCCTTCCCACCGTAATCTACGATACTTGATTTTCCTTACAATACCTTGTGAAGAGCACAGGGTATGTAACTCATCATTATGTAACCTCCTCCACACCCTAGTAGCCTCATACATTTTTGGACCAAATATCTTCCTCTTGCTTTCAAACTCTTTAAATAGTTTTTTAATCAAGTAAGGTAAGATACCACGTTTTAACACCCTTAAAGAAAAACCGGTAAAATTATGGCTTTGTATATTCTGAATTTTACATTCCTTGACAGCAGGCGAGAGGTCAACAACTTACTAAGGAATAAGTAATAGCATGAATTTCCCGACAGTATTATTTTCCTCCACTCAAATGTCGTTGTTGATAATTAAAATTGTTCCTTGATATCTAAGCTTATTAACCTTGTCAAATTATATGCTGCTCGAAGTAATTTCTAAATTATCGTCCCCATTCTGTGTTCTCTGTTTGATCATATAGTACCTAGCTTTGTTTAAAGTTCACTTATAAACCTCTTTACTTACTAGTCTCTAATAAAATGTCTGCGTTTCCTGCAATAACTTCCTTACTATTGTCCAACAAAGCTAGACCATCTGCGTATCCTAATAGCTGCATTTTACCGTTTAATCTCAACCCTTCCTTTGTCTTACCTTACTACAATAATATAGGGCTATATTAAAAAGTAATGGTGAAAGTGCATCTTCTTGTTTAAAATTATTATTAATTTCAAAAATATCTCATACGTTACATGCAACTCGTACAATGTCAAGCGTATTAGTCAAACATACTTTAGTAAATTGACAAGTTTTTTTGATATTCAAAACTCAACTAAAATTCCATATAATTTGTTTTCTTAACTTAATCATAGATCTTTTTAAAATGTATTTATAATTGATGAATGAACCCGTGTTGTATTCCCACATTTCTTTCTAATATTTGCCGAATAGTAAAAAGCTGATTCTTTGTTGATCTATTTCGTCGAAATCTACATTTATAATTCCCAATATTTTTTTACACATAGCTTCACTGTCGTTAAAACTATGTTCGCAGAAATTTTATAGCATGCTAGAAGTAGTGGTATTTTTAAACTTATAAAATAAAAAATCATTTCGGTGAATAAAAATATCAATTAAACGTCATAAACTAATGAGTTAGATTATAAGGTATCTACACACTTGAAAAATAGTTTATGTCCAGGGTATCGAAGGTGCTATATATAATATTATTTTTCATCCCTGGTTTCATTATGTGTTGACCATCAGTAATGCAATTCAAATGCAATAGGGCCCCTAATCATTTGCATGTGGTTAATGTTATTAAAGCATCGCATGAGCTCGTATCATTTCGCGCAGTGTCTGAACTACGATATTTCACTTCGCTATGAAGCGGGAAGCATGTACTTCAAGAGACTTGCAATTACAGCGCTATTGGTCGAATAGTGGTATAAAGGGTTATTTCCCTCTAACATCTAAATATCAAGTTTAAACAAAACCCATCAAACTGTTTCAAATCTGTGGCCAGGGACAGACAGACCGATATAACTGTAAAATTAACTCTTTTGGGTTCGGACACACATAAAACGTAAAAATTCATCATAATTTCTAGTTTGAAAATGTCCATGATTACAATACTTTCTCTCGATATGAGAGAGTAAAAAAACTCGCTTCATACTTACTCTGCTGGTGTCTGTGTTTTGTTTTATTAATATCGTACATTATAAAGTCTTCTTTTTTGAACTCGCAACACGATTAATTAGTAGTTTGCATGTAAAAAAAAGCCTATAAAGTTGAACACACATGGTCTCCCTTCTACACAGTGAGTCCTAACGGCAGTGGCTTTTTTTTTCGTTTAGTAACAACATCACCCGGAATTTTCTCTAAGCCAAATGTCAACAAACTACGTCCCGTGGCCTGAAAACGCGTGCAAACAAAAAATTCAATGAAGAATACCGAAATTATGATGCTCCTGTATGCAGTACACAAAATACCTACACACATACCTTAATGTGCGGCCGATGGCAGCATTGGAAACGCGTAATAAAAACAACCATACCGTGGTGTGCAGTTCCTCAGAATTCACAAGCTGCGTTTCATAAAGTGGTGGTTGACTGGAGGGGCTGAGGAACGTTTCATAAAGTGGTGGTTGACTGGAGGGGCTGAGGAACGTTAACATAAAGTGGTGGTTGACTGTAGGGGCTGAGGAACGTTTCATAAAGTGGTGGTTGGCTGGAGGGGCTGAGGAACGTTTTATAAAGTGCTGGTTGACTGGAGGGGCTGAGGAACGTTTCATATTTGAGGATTAGGGGCTGTACTCGTATGTTGGCTGCAAATCTTACTCTTATCATGTTTAATTTTGGTTGTAACATGTTTATATATATTTTTTGCTTAAGTCAACAACCCGAAGGTTGGTTTGATGTGATTTATGTTCATCTGAAGCTTAGAATGCACTCAGCCCTTCGTGGCTGGTTAGTGCTGCCTGTACCATCTGGTAGAAATCATATATACTAGAAGATATTGGGAGGTATGGTCATGCTCTGTTACCTTTCATACTGAATTTATATGAGCAAGGGCGAAAGGGTCTGACATCATTACCGGAAAGGTATTTTCATATAACTTCCAAGGTTCCTTTATATGCCACAATTGACATGGGACTAACGGCTTTAGTTCCACTCCGAACAAAGTTGTGCTACGGATTTTTATCGCTCAAGAAAAATTTGTTGGCCATAGCTGGATTTGAACCCATGAATATCAGGTCCTGAGGTGAGCACAACTGATATCGACGAATATATACAGTATGTTTGGAAACTCAACGCCCAAACAGCACATATAGTTTGTTTGAACTAAAATTAATACAAAACCCTAAACATTTATATCCGGAAAACGGTGTTAATACCATTAAATTGTGTTCAAAGTTAAGGCGTACAGTGCCAGGAGAACAAATGTACAACAGGTTGCATAGGAGCTAGGTTCACTTGGCAGAATGGCAAGCACTTTCTGCGATGTAGCTCCGTTAATAATGACACTCATAACATATTCTCATTTCTAAATGGACTGGTGTTGTTTAATATTAATTGTGGTATTAACTGCTGCCGTTCTCCAAGGGTGGAGGTTTGTAGTGCCACGCGCTTAACTCCTACGCAACCTGTTGTACACGCATGTTTGCACAGCTTTGCTCTCCCGGCGCTGTACATTGAGACTTTGAACACAATTTAATGGTATTATCTTAGTTTGCCGTATGTGAATGTATAGATATTTTTATTATTTTCGGTACAAAAAAAACTATATGCACAGTTTGGGCTATGAGTTTCCGATTATCCTGTATACATACATACATACATACATACATATATACATACATACACATACATACATACATACACATACATACATACATACACACATACATACACATACATACACATACATACATATATACATACCTACATTCACATACATACACATACATACATACACATACATACATACATGCATACAAATACATACATACATACATACACACATACTTACATACACATGTATACATACACACATACATACATACACATACATACACATACATACATACACATACATACATACACATACATACAAATACATACATACACATACATACATACATACATACATACATACACACATACATACATACATACACATACATACATACACATACATACAAATACATACATACATACATACAAATACATACATACATACACATACATACATACAAATACATACATACACATACATACATACATACATACATACATACATACAATACACACATACATACACATACATACATACACATACATACATACATACACATACATACATACATACATACACATACATACAAATACATACATACACATACATACATACATACATACATACATACACACATACATACACATACATACATACACATACATACACATACATACATATATACATACTTACATTCACATACATACACATACATACAAATACATACATACACATACATACATACATACATACATACATACATACATACATACACACATACATACATACACATACATACAAATACATACATACACATACATACATACATACACATAACTTACATACACATACATACATACACACATACATACACACATACATACATACATACACATACATACACATACATACATACACATACATACATACACACATACATACATACATACATACATACATACATACATACATACATACATACAATGCATACACATACATACATATATACGTGCATACATACATATCTCAAAAAATAACTCCGTACTTAATCCATAGTCATTAACTTTTTCCCCACTTCTCTATCCTTGCATAGGTACTCCCTTCGCTTCATTAATATCCATACACCGAGTCATGCATGCTCTTTTATTCTGAAAACTCTCAATGTTTCTCTTTTTCATACATTCGTATAACACATTTAGCTACGTCTTACATGGCCTGCCCCTTCCTTGTGAACCAAACACACTAACTTTATATATATTTGTTTCATCATTCAAAAATATATGCCTAGAATTTTCAATATCCTTATGTGGCCCACCATTACTTAAGTTTGGAGACCCCTGCTCCAAACGAATGCAGCAGGGCTATCTGTGTGATTAAATGAACATGGGCTTGCTGTCTATTTGTGAATGCAGTATTGCTAATTATTACAGTTAATATACCCTGAGGACATATTGTGGGATGTCCACACATGCTATGGCTGTGGGAAGAGACAGTGTGATTGTTAAGCGATGGTTCGATATATCACTAATTAAGAGCCATTACAATGAAGAGTAAAAGCTTCAAGCAGTGAGCTAATTATAATTAAGCCACAATTTTTTAAAGATTATAATATTTAGTAAAAAAAATGCTTTGTTAAACATAATAAATTTGAAAACTTATTTATTATATAGTTTGTATATTCAACACTTACACTTAAAGTTATATCTCACCTCAATCACTCTCAGGGTAACTTTGAATAGGTTTCTAATTTTTTGTCTAAACTCTTTAAATCCCATTAATAGAGGTCTAATATACGATCTTATATGTTCAATATTTCAAACAAATTATATTTTAAAGTGATGACACCTATAATACGTATGATCCATGTAAAGTAGATCTTACCGAAACAAAAATAACATATTATATTTCACGATATTTCAATACAATTTTATCGTTTGATATTCAAATATCATGTTTAAGAATATTTTAATGGTTTTCCTTATAAGTGACAATTTATTAATAAATTAAACAAAACCTAATCACTTTTGTTACTAATATTGATATTATTATTATTAGTAGTAGTAGTTTTATCATAAAATACTAAACTTAAAGAGTTATTTAAGGAGCTACCCTTATCATGAAGGACTTTCATTTTAATCTTACTTTAATTTTTCATAAAAAAACTTTTTATCCTTTATTTAATTCAAATAAATCTCGCAGTTATTCTTTGACACGACTACTATTTGACACCCGTTTCATCATCAGGCATTTATTATTTTACTTTAGTTAATTTTGTATTGTCGTGCATTTTTCATCAGTGTTCACTAGTAAAGAGTACTTTAAAAAATGTGAGAGAGAAAGTAATATAATAATCATTTTTTAATTATTATTAAATATTCATTCAAAACATGGGCCTTTATTTATTTATTTTAATGGTTTATCTCGACCTTTAAATTTATTAGTACTGTACCTTGGAAAATGTTGCTTCTGTAACTCATGTATATAATATGATTTATCGTCCACGTCGGTGGCCGTATGGCTTAACGCTCTAATCTTGTTTTGGATTAAATTGCCCAAGATGGGGAGATTGGGGTTCGATCCAAGTCGGGTGCACTGAATATTTTTTCCCAAATGGTATTCCACTCTACCTCTATGCAAATTCGTGTGCATTTCCTCTAAATTAAACCTTCCTAACACATTAGTGTAATTAGTACGTAGGCGGACAACCCAAACAATTACTAAGACATGGTGCTAAAAATATTAAATTTATTGTGGACTGAAGGAAAAGATTAACGTATGAAATTTTTCGTGCGTAGTGAAATGACGATAGGTTGAACGTAAAATTGCCCGTATTTTTTAAATAATACTTTAATATTCTAATATATCTGAGAATGGTATGAAACAAGGTTCAAATCCCGGTTCTTATCCTAATAATCTGATGAAAACAATATTATATGCACGAGCTGTAAGAAATAAATATATGTACCTCTACAAATTATTTTAAAGAGTTTTTCAAAATGTTCACCTTGATTCCGTTTGCACTGGAGTGTTTATTAATTTGTTTCCCTATCTAACTGGTAAAGTCGTTAAATTTTAATTGACGAGTCATAATAGTTTGTTTTACAATACATAAGAATAATAGTAAAGCTTAAATAAAAAATTTGTTAACGTATTTTATCTTTCATAAACAATATTTTACTGTAATATTAACATTATAGAATGCAGATTGAAAATTGTCTTTCTATTTTATTTTTATTTCACCTGATGTAATCTTATATCGTGTTGATGTGAAACGTGAAAATAGTCTTGCTTTCGTATTTATATCTATTTATCTAAATATGTTTTATCGGTGAATTGAAAAAGTCATATAAACACGGGATTCGGAACCAGGACTCTTGTTTTACCGCGTTATTGCCCTACCACTGAGATAGCTATCCTGGATTCGTCCTGTCCTCAGAGTCATTCCTCACTCATATTTTAAGGCATAGTTTGTTCTAAACAAATTTTGGATTGCCAAATAGATGGACTAATTGGATCTAATTAGTGATTGCATTGTTACAAATTTGTTAAGTTCGTTCACCGTTGATTTTTTATGTCCCTCTGTCAGCTACCAACACTCGACAATTCTACAAACGCCAATTTAGCACCCATAGCAAATGCACCTATTATCTTTGTGTGTAATGTGGACGTTTTGTTAATTATTTATGGGAATCTACCTGTGAACTGTAAGAAATATCTTTCACAAGCCACTAATAAAGTATATGATGTAAAAAGGACCATGAACGCTTGTTAACGTCCTCCATGAAAATAATAATGGGCATTGAAATGAAACGTATGTAGGAGTGGGCAGGTATCGTTGATATCAATTGTATTTATTGAGGCATAAAGAGAAACTCATTAAGCATAGGAAGCTGGGAGGAAGAGGGTATGAAGAGGAGGGGGGGGGGCAGCTGTTACTGGACATAACAATATCTAATTGGCTGGAGAATTTCACTGAAATGTGGAAGATATATATATATAAAGAGGATTTTAAATGTAAACGTTTGTAACTATCATAACTTTCCTCTAGCTGCAAATAAATGTCTAAACTCATACTAAGTGGCTTTTGCTCTAAAGACTGGCTGGTTTAGTTTAAATATAACAAATATTGTTGGGTTAGTGGGTTTAGTCTTATAGCTTCTGACACATTATATAAGGCTCTTATCTAATGGTTTTAATTAAAACACACAGTATTGCGTTGTTAATTTGTTTATGGAGATCACAAAAACTACTGTCATATTATTATTAAAACTACTTTTTGTATGTACCCTTCAAAACTACTAATAATACCTGCACATGACTTACAAACCAGCTTAAATCTAGAATATACAATACATACATCTAGTACATCAACCATCGTTAGTTCATAATTATGAAAGGGGAATCCCTAATTTCAACATTGAAAAATATTTTGAAGGTATTGGGAATCAAATCTGGGACTCTTAGCGCTTCTGACTGAAAGTATGATAAAATAGAATACAGTGGACGTGTGGTCCAGAGGAGTTAATAAATTAATAGCTTAATCATACCAAATGTGCATTTAATTATTTTAATTAAAATCAATTTAAATTAAATTTGACTAAAATATATTAGTAAAACCATGATACAAATAAAGTTATAGCAAGTATGTGTCGGAAATGATTAGTGTTGGTGTTGGTTTAGTGTAAAAGGTAATATTTATTATATTTGTTCAGAACAACTTTAATTTCCTGAAAACCATAAGGGGTAAGGAGACACTATATCCTCAATATTTGCTCACATTACCGCAAAATAGATTTTCTATCGAGTTTTCCCTGATACATAGTTAACATTTAAGTAAATATCATAATATTCACTATACAGAGTGGATTTTAATTGGGGTAAAATAATCTAGAGATGTATTCCTATTCACCAATCATTAAGAAAAATTCATAAAAACATTAGTCTAGAAACACTTAATTCCTGAGTTCAGAAGTATTTTATTGTTCAATTATTAAGTAATCCGACATAAAAAAAATAATGCGATTAGATAAGACAAAACTTAACAGAAACAAATAAAACCACAAGACAGAATATTTTATAACCAAAATGGTTTAGAAAAATTATGTCCTTCTGCTTCTATGCAATCTCTAAGTTGGGTTTCATGCTTTGCCCTACTCTGTTGAATACATCTGGGCCTGGATTCACTAACGAGTGCAATTCTATAAGTCATTCACGAGCTAAGTTTACCTGGATGACAGCTCGAAATGTTACTAGAAGTAATCCCTAATATATCACTACGCCAACAGCAGACATCTATCACTTTAGACGACTGTAATGAAAACAGATGGTAATATATTAATGTGATAGGTAACCACACTAATTTAGGCCAATATTATATAATTATTTATTTGAGGTCGGACACAAAGTTTATTTATAGTTTTATTCCCATTAAAAAATATATTAACACCACTTTCACAAAAACTTCTAACGAACATAGCCTCAAAATGGCGACTGACGAATTTTAAACCATATGATTGAACATAACGGTAAACAATTTTTTTACAATGATGCAGACACGCAGTTGATGAAAATATTTTATTCAGTTAAATATTTCAAAATACGATAAATAATTATAAAATAATTTATTGTATGTATAAAAATGACAACAGTTTTCTCTTTTCCAAGTAAATGTGTGCACTGCACTATATTACACAAAATCAGTAACGTTCCAAAACTAAAAATAAGTAATTTTAATTATGTTTAAAATATTGTTTCGAGTTGGATAAAAATACTTTTTTTAAATGAAATAATATGAGAAAACTTAAGTTTACGTTATTTTAAATGTAATATATAACAGGTAATTAAAGATCTTTACATTTATAACAAAACTGTGATCTTTTACAAGTGTTGGCAACCCAAAACCTAAACATATGATTTTCGAACTGTCATCCAGGTAAAAACCTATCGTGAACGGAATATATTCCGGTGCAAGTCTAAAAATGGCATAACTCTGCATCCAAGATACTCCCAAAGATAAGGCTTAATATTTGCTCCATTTCCGTATTCACTAAACAAGGTGCAAATTGGTGGCAAGATTATGCTGACGTCACCATAAACGTCATCAATTGCACTCTTTTCGACAAATTCTTGCTAAGAATTTACTTTCAAAGTCAAGGCTACTTTATTTTAAATCTCTAATGAAAATGACAGAAAATACAAAGATTTCTAAACATTTTGCTTATAAACTAGCAATAAAATTAGAAGTGGACTCTTTCTGGATGGTTTACAAAAATAATATTAGTACATTATTTTGTATTTATTTATATTATTAGTTTAAAGCTTAAGCTCCATTAATGAAACATTTATAGAAACTTTAAAACTTATTTTAAAGCTCTACTAACTGCCATATTTAGTGACGAGATGTCTTTGTACTTGGAGGAACACAAACCTCTTTGGATCTAGACGAAGATTACACGGTGCGTGGTTTTGTTTTGTAATAATTCAAGAAACTCCAAGCGTTGTTTGAATGTAAAAATTCAAAAATAAAAAGTAAGTAATTGCTTTGTTAGCACTATTTAAATTGAAATAAACTCTCTGCTGGACAGACGTATGTTATTTTAATCTCTTTATTACTAATTTGAGTACAGTTTAGTAACTAATAATTGTATTTTATGCCAATACGATAATATGCCACCATTTCAATTTATTGAAGTGACAGTCATGATTTAATAGTTGCGCCTAATCTTGAGTGGTGGCATATAAAAGGCGCTACTTTGCTCTCAAATTGCGCCTACTTCTTTTAGAGAATAGGGATTTGGGCACTGAGGTGTTAAGTATTTGCTTACATCCATTTACGATCCGCTCTCTTAAAACCTAAACATGAGGCACGTACGTTGTGTAAACAATTTACTTTAAATGTTCTCAGAGATTTAAAAAAAATTCATTTGGCTCAAATTTGGTAATCGAGTAGGCCCTTCAATGGATCCTCCAACTACCAACCAATCTTTGAGGAAAACCTTCAATAACTCTAAAAAAAACGTTTCTAGACCCATGTTTACATAGAGTCTTATTGGTGTTTGGTGGATGGAAATACACCCTTAGAATATTTTACACCAATTAAAATACACCCCGTTTATCAATGAAAATGTCAGAGAACGTCCAAAGCAATGTTTCAATTATATTAAATATTCTCGATGCATAATTGAAGTTCTAATATTTTTTGTTGGTTGTTTTATGATTTAAAAAGTACTATACTATTTTTATTTATATAACTTTATCATACTAAATAGAAAATGTTTTTTTGAATAATTGTTTGCCAAATTTAATTCTAATCTGATAAATAAAGTTATCATCACAACTGGAAATTCGATTATTTTAGATTTTTTTTTCGTCTTAAGATGAATTTGTAATGTATATAACACCTTATAACGGCAATGATTGAAGATAAATTGAGTATCTTAACTGTCAATATTTTTATTGCCAGAGATTCGTAGTTGTCGACTCTGGAATTATTTTTGAAGCGAAGTCGAAGCAGATATTTGTTTTGAAGTCAAGTAAAAGTTTCACAAACCCCTAGAACAAAAGTTTTCTAATTTAGAGTGGATAAAAAGTAAACCAACTAAAATATTTGAACGATAAATATTATATTCATAACAAGTGAGTAAATCCAAAAGGAACATATTTCACTAACTTTATCTAGACTTAGAGAAAATAAATTGCAATTATTGTTGACATACTCGTTAAGGGGTGTAATTAATTGGTGTTAGGTGAAAGGCGTGTATACTAATTGGGAGTAGACACATTTCCTCCCGGTCAAATCGTAATTAACCACGCTGGCGTATTACTCTTTCTACCTACCCAGAAAGTAATTCCGTTTTTATTTTTGTATTTAATTGCGTTAAGTCAGTGTTACTTGATGTTTTGGTGATGGATGAACCCCAAATGGAAGTTATATGCACTGAGAGACTACCGGGGCCCTGGAAGAAGAGGGGGGGAGATGAAATTATGCAGGAAAAAGCTAATTTAAATCCATTCAATGAACCCCAAATGGAAGTTATATGCACTGAGAGACTACCGGGGCCCTGGAAGAAGAGGGGGGGAGATGAAATTATGCAGTAAAAAGCTAATTTAAATCCATTCAAATATTGGAGTAAAAATACAAGACAAAACATTTTTTTAAATCACCATGTCTTAGTACCCGTTGGGCTTTACGCTTGTGTACTAATTATGCTAGTGAGTTGGGAATGAGGAAGGTTGAGTTTAGAAGAAGTGCACCTGCATTTGCGGGTAGAGAGAAAGTGGGAAACTATTCAGGAAAAAACTCCGTACACTCAACCTGTATCAAACCGTGATGTCTACTTAATCGGCAGTCTAATCAATTGTGAGAGTAGCGCCTTAGACCATGTGGCCACCGAAGTGGATTTTATTATTTTTAACATTATAAACCTCATAATTGTCTCATATCTGTCAAGGGTATCCTGGAATTCTGTCAAAACTTTTTAAATAGAGAGAAAAGTTTTGACAAAATTACTGGACACCCTTGAAAGATATTCAAGATCTGTTGATATCAGCATGTGCAGAAAACTAAACTCTATGCTGCTACTGGAGAAATATTTGATTTATTTTGGCCAAAAAAAAGTAATGCTATAAAAACTGTAAAATTACTCGCGCTCCCTTCTGTCGCACCTTAAAGTTAGGACAGACTTCCTTTTCTTTGTGGCATTTGTCTACTGACGAAATATAGATTAGAATGGATATTTCATATTTAATCATTTTCCATTTCAAATTTGTGTATTATATGGGATAGTAATAATATTGCACGCATGGGCTACATCAATCGTAGCCAAATAGTAGAAAGATTAGACAATCCTAATGTACCGTTGCCCAGGGGACACTCGAATGCACTAATCCCACATCCTTTCCATAGAGGCTCTTCCCATGTCCCGATGATATGAGATGAGGGTGATAATGACTATGAGGGTGTGGAGCCAGTGGAAACACCTAAACCTAACTTAAGATTAATTACCCAAACCCTGGTGACCATTGGGGTAATTCCTCTTTCAGGAAAAGTACCCTAGGTACCAGCCGGGAATCGGACCCGAGAACCCTAGGCTTGTAGACACGTATACTGACTACTACACCATGGGTTCGGTTAATATATGTGATCATTGATCAACATTATTTAATTAATTATTACTGCTAAACTTGTAGGATCCTGCGGACCACCAGTGTTCAAAGGACCACACTTTGAGAAACACTGTGCTAAGTGAATTCACATAAGCATTTTCTAATTATTTTTCCAAGAAAACATTCAAAGTTAAAGCTTTTGTTCTATTTGGTCTTAGAGTTTCCACTCATAGAAACTCATTGGGAAATTTCATTCAAACTTTATTGGAAGCACACAAGTGCTTTTTACGTTTTATAAAATGTTACAGGCCTGAAGAGAATATGTATCCGTCATTTAAAAAGATTCTATCCCATTTACGATGCTGGAGTCATTACTATAGGACACATATGTCTAGTAAAATTAGTTCAACGTCTCTTTCTTACAGACCCATATGGCTCTTTTACTACATCTCTAATAAGATACAGAACCTCGTCTTGAATTTGCTATTGATTTTCTATCGAGGGGATGAGGAACAAGCTTGGAAAAATATTATTCCTGGAAGGCTACAGAGGGAGATTGCCTCTTTGGGGAAAAAAATATGTATTTTACTCAAACAACTTTTGAATACAAACTAACCAGATCGAAATAATTATGTTTCCATAGTCTTAATCAACTTTTTTTTCTTACTTCACGTCTTAATATTCGGTCGGGTTATCCGCTTATTTGTACTAATGGGCAAGGGATGAGGAAGGTAGAATTTAGAGGAAGTGTACACGAGTTTTCTTGGAAAGAGAGTGGGAAACTATTTAGATAAAATCACTTCTAATATCTGAACCCCGAACTCATATTAGCGGTAAAACTGCCTAAACGAGATTTGTATATTGGCCCACTGACGCGGGTTTATGCATATGATTTAATATTTGGCTTGCACTAAGGGGTTGTCCTTAAATTACGTAATGTTTTTTGGAAGATATAGTGGGTGGAATCATTATGTGTTCTACGTTTTCTTATGAGAAGGGAGGCAGTGTTAGAAGCCATCTTACTTACAAGATTTTTTTTATCAATATTTATGGCGAGAAATTTTTTGGATATATCAATCATAAAATTTCACTAATATTTCATTTACTTATGATTTTCTACAGCTTATTTTACTACAATTAAAGTAGACCTTATTCTAACATTTCAAAACTCTCGCTCAACTATCAATCCTTATGTATACAAATAACTAAATGATTAAAATAATACAATTTACCAATTCTTAAAAAAACTACATAAGTTAGAGGGGGGTGATGGAAAATCTTTCTACTACTTATGTGGTGTTAGGGGGGGAAGGGAAAGTTATGAAAAAAGGATAGGTTCACTTCCTCTAAAATTCAACCTTCCCAATTACATTCTCAATTCCCAATCCCAATTCATAGCCCATTAGCGTAATTAGTGCATAAACATAAAACCCGAACGGGTAGTAAGAGACGATGCTAGATAATAAAAAATAACAATACAAAGCTTCGCTATTCAATTTTATTTCCTGCTTCATTTTCACTTTCCATGATTTTCCGAGTTTTCTGCCTTCTTTCATCGACGGTCTTCCACCAAGTTATTCTTGACCTGCACTGACGTTGGCGTCCTTGCAGTTTACAGTCCAGAGATCCTCTTTAGATGTCATCCTGGTCTCTCCAGAAAGTTGGGTCAGTCCATCGCCATTTCGCTGTGTAATCTCTTGTTGTATTAGCTTCTGGTGTAACGTGCTAATTGCCCGTTTACACGTACACTCAAATTACCTTTATATATATGATTATCACTATAAATGCAAGAACTAATAAATTCTAATAATGTGTGGCAGATACAAACTCACGGTGAAATATTGTTGCTGGAAACGCCCAAACTTGATGAAAGTGCCCCAGCTGACTGTTCAAACAATTCCTGGAGTTTGAACACAAGGACATCTTACATGTTGGCCCGACGTATATTTAATGACGAGTGGATTCCTTGTGTTGTGTTCAGCGGCCGTCTCATAGCACTAGTTGTCTTTCTGCTCAATTCTGGAAACTCACTCCCCCTTTTCTTGTGGATGTCCCTTTCCTAATACGTCAGTGCATCTTGTATAAAACAGCCATTCCTCGCTTCACATTTTGTACTCTAGTGTAACTATTCGTCGGAGGAACTGCCTAGAGGTGAACCAAGGACCAATGGACTAAGCAAGCGGTGATCACGATGTTCGAGGCTTCGTTCTCTCATCCACTCCGCAGATGAAATAAAGTCTGTGATTATGAGTACTTAAGCTAGTAATCTTAGATAGGCTCTACGTGATTGTTTTTCTATTTCCATAAGACATAGTTTTGTATGTCAGAGTTTAGCACTGTTTAACTATGTCTATATAACATAGTTTTGTATGTCAGAGTTTTGACTTTTTTTTCTATGTCCATAAGACGTAGTTTTGAATGTTAGAGCTATCATTTGTTTTTCTATGTCCATAAAACATGGTCTTAAATACCTGGGCAATAACCAGACGCCTTATTCTGTATCGCCATGTTCGGGCTAGTTTAAACCTTTGTATCCAATATTGGTGGAAATCATGTTATCTAGAGATTTATTCCATGACCTATTTGGGTCTTTGGCTGATACAAGTCTTTAATCTTTCTACGGTGATCAACTCGTGGGTATGCAACTAGTGCAGAGTAGTGGCCCACGGGGTATTATTTATTTTTTCCGGCCCCCTTCGAGCACCGTTTGAATTTGTTAATGTTTTAACTGTTTGCTGGTGTTATAGTCTGTGTTCAGACTTGTGTTGATATTTAAATATACTAAACCTATAGTTCCTCTTCAAGGAATTTAACCTTTACATTTCTTAGCTCAATATGGAGTTAACTCATGCTAGCTAGCGCATTCAACTGCCAACGTTGTAACTATTTAAACTAGGACTTTATAGAACTAGGCATTATTAACTATTACTCTTTAAGATGCTCATTAGGTCGAAGTCTGGTAGCCGCAAGGCTGTAAAGGTGTTATGCATTGTTGCTTAACTTTAAATTCATAAATGATTTCAATTTAAATTGCCGTTGTGTTGAGGCAGACGCACCTTCGTAGTAGAATGTGTGTTAGTTCTACTTTAACGAGTTACACCCTTTCATAATATATACACAACCATACTTGAGTTGATTGCAGGTCTAACCAAGGTGTTTCGCACCCAACTTCTCTATTGGGATAACGATGTATCAAGTAACTGATTGAATTTCCTATGATAAACAATGGAATGTTTTGGATAAGATCTCGTCCAAACTTTTGTGATTGTTTTGTCTTGTTTGAAATTAAATAGATTGATTTGTTGAACTTGTATATTTCTCTTATGATTGTTCCTTCACTTCCTTGTTTGTATATATTTTGTTAATGCACTCGTCACTTCTTCTATCAGATACACTGGTTGGACCTGTTCCCCAGCTCTTCGTTTGATATTAAGTTTGGTCACCATATGCCCAATATGTTCTTGAGGTATCTGTTGATGAACGTCTGCAGTTTCTCGGTCAGGCGTCAAACTATTATCCATGTCTTGCCTCTGTAGAAAAGGACCGACTTCACACTGCTCTGAAAGGTCCGCAGTTTGGTCTTTATTCTTAACTCTCTTGATCTCCATACGGGTCTCAAGCTTATAAATAAACACCCCTTTCACTTTATTTAGTCGTCTCTCCCATTTTATTAACTTTGTTTTTATTTTAAGTCCCTAACTTTGGACCCGAAACCAAATTACGTGTGACCCTCTCCCTCGTTGCCACATCTGGTACTAAACTGAATGTTAGTAGCTTTTGTTAAATTCTCGAAACCTTCTTGCTGTCACTGCTGTGTGTGCGAATCCAAGAGATCGTGCTTACGACAAAAAACAGGTCTACAGGCCTTTCTTCACTAAAGTCCGTTCACCATAGGAGTTTTTTTTCTGAAAGGCCCTTTTCCCTACCATGAATCTATTATATAGTAGGATATTGGTAGGAAAAAAGACCTTTCAGAGAGTAATTCCTACAGTGAATGGAGTATATTTCGTCATTTCTAAAACAGTTCTTTTCAAAATCTGATTTGTAACCTACCAACGACGGACGCGTTGCTTATAAAACCCACACATAGTACATTTTTTCACCACGTCTCAGTTTCAGTTCAGGTTATACGCATATATTTTAATTATATCCTAATGGAATTAAAATTAGCAAGGTAGAATTTTAGAGCAAGTGTACCCGCATTTTCATGAGGGAGAAAGCGTTAGACCGTTCCTAAAAAAAAACATTGGTACACTTGACCAGGTTTATAACCCATACCTCCCTTAATCCAGTCTAGCACGAGAGTGACGCGTTAGACCACGTGCCCACCGATGCGGGTTACAACACATTAGAAGTCGGTAGTGTTTCATATCTAATTTCACGATAGCTTCACTTTGCCGTTGCGAGAACAACTTCATTGCACCCGGTTCCTTTCGTATCGCCTTAATGTTATTTTTTAATTACGGCACACTTTGTTTCATTAATACTTGTGCCTCTGCACTCTTTAGAGAGGTGGGTGGCGTTGTTTTTAGTAGTCTCGCACATTGTAATTGTTCTACGATGTAATTTAGCGCAACCCAAATTATTTGTGGTCAATATTAAAGTCATGTTACATTTAATTAGAACATTGGGAATTTTGTTTCTCTCTCTCTCCAAGTAAATGGGAGTAGCCTGCAATAAGGGCGTATAGAGCTAATTTGTCTCAATATAGCTATTTTTATATGTAGCTATATATTTATAGGAGAGGGGCGTAAGTGTATGTATTCCTCAAGCACAATCTTACAGGCATTTTTTTATCGTGGTTTCTTGATACCCTTTCGGGTTATATACGCTTATATACTAGTTACGTTAGTGGTTTTAGGGATTAGGAAGGATATATATAGTTAGAATAAGTGTACCGGCATTTGCGTGGAGAGATTTTGGAATACAATTTTGGATAAACCATCCTCAGTACCCCCGACAGAGAATCGAACTTCGATCTCCCCGTCATTGGCGGTCTAGTATACTGCGAGAGTAGCACCTTAGACCATGCGGCCACCGAAATGGGTAACCTTACTGTTAGTATCAAAAATGATTGCTCCTTTTCTCAGACCCACTATCCGATACAATATTGTATGTACCAGAAACAATCTGTTATTTGAAATGATGACAGAGTTAGTGTTAAGATAATAAGTTATAAGGAATTAATCCTATTGGTGAATATTATTGTAATAATATATTATCATTTAACTAGGGCCATATAAGATAAATACTAAAATTAAATCATACCAATTTTTATACAAGTATTTATAATTTTATGTGGATCGTTTGGAGGTTTCTTTTTTTTATGTGGTGTCGGTGATTTACTTAAAATGATTTACTAACGAGAGCTTCTAGACAGCTGCCTTCTCTTCAAAAATTAAAATTGCGAAACGGATTACGTCATACAAACCCGTTTTGGTTGAACTAATATTTTGAATGGCTCTTTAGATAATCTATATAAAAAAAACATACTTATCTTGATGGCCAGTTATAAGAAGATTAAAGTGGGAATATTATACTTTTTAATTAATTATATTTCATGCATATCTCATATATCTCTTATTGCCACAATCGCGAAAAAAAAATGTATTAATATGTTTTGATCTTTCAAGGGGTTAAAAAAAATTGAATTATTAGCGTTTCACTTTTGTTTAATAATAAAGTATTAATAAGAAAATAGTAATAATTTTAACAGAGGCTAACATTAGTAACTTTTAAACAATGTTAGCAATAAGAATCCTCTGTTTGCTGTCATTTGCCACTACTACTACGCTGGATATAGACTCTTCAATTAAATATCCCTCAACAACTGTAATCAGTGTCAACGCGTAGAATGCTTCCTTTATATATATATATATATATATANTTAAACTTATTTTTATATATAAGTTTGTTTAAACTGCGCGTCTGCGAAGTGTCCTTAGCTCTCTCTACTCCCTCGTGGTTATATGGGCTCATTGACGCTAGCCGATTCAAATTTTTCTCTGAGTGGGGAAATAACAATTATTCACGGCCACAGCAAAAATATTTTAAATGAGTGCGGTTAAAACCCTGGCAACACTTCGCACCTCCCTGCTGCTTATATTATTGTTGTTTTTAATATCTCATCTTACTACCCGTTCGAGTTATACGCCTATGTAGTTGCTCTAAAGTGTTAGGGATGAGGAAGGTTGAATTGAGAGGAGGTGTTAACACCTTTTGTGGAGGTAGAGTAGATAAAACAGCGTATTGCGAGAGTGACGCCTTAGACCATGCGGTGGGATGTATGTGTATTCACCAGACTAGAATCTCGTGTGGTTTCGTTTGATCGGACGAGATGTTTCGAGTTTGCCATCAGTGGGAAAGGTTTGTCAAACCACCAATTAAATACAAACGTCGTTTCATGGTTATGTTTATTTCTGATTTAACTTTGCGATTAGTAAAGTTCAGTTTTTCACTATACTCTGTTTCATATTATTTTAGACTCAATTTAAACAAAGTTAGAGGGGGGAGGGAAGTGCCACATCGGTCAAAAGCTCCAAGGGAAAATCAACACTCATCGTTGATATAGATATCTTGATTCACACGCTCTCTGAAAATAGATACATCTATAAAATATCTATATTATTTAAAAATATACTTATCCAACGTAAATGAATAGAAATGATTCAAAACTGCTTGAAAATGACACAAAAATGACACAAACCAAGAAAATATTATTTATAATGCAAAATTACCAAAAAATTACCTAAAGAGACCCATAAAAAATGTTTCCACAGTCAAGGGATCCATGTACAGAATGTATGTAGCCCTACGTATGATCATAATGTAAAACAAATGACATATTATCAAAATCTGAGATCTGATTATTGTATTATTTCATAGTTAGCTTTACTAATCTATCAAACAGGATAATGGCAGTTCACATAACTTTGATGTATCATGCATGATTAAGTGAATGTAATTTTTGTAACGTTTGAAACTTTTGTTTGGTTTTTAGCACCACATCTTATTACCCGTTTGGGTTATACGCCTATGTCTTAAATACTTTAACGGGTTGAGGGATTGGAAAGGTTGTATTTTAAGAAGTGTACCCGCATTCGCGTAGAGGGAGAATGGACAACCATTTTGAAAAACCACCCTCTGTGCACCCAAACAAGAATTTAACCTCAATCTCCCTGTCATTGGCAGTCTAATCAATTGCGAGAGTAGCGTGTTAGACCATGCGGCCACCGAAGCGGTTTTTTGTGACTGCCAGTTAATGTTTTTGTTTTAGCACCGTTTCTAACTAGCTGTTCGTATTATACCTACTATTTATGTACTAATTTCGTTAATTTATTAGGAGGAGGAAGGTTAAATTTATAAGAAGTGTACCCAATTTTGCATAGATATATGTTGGAGAACCATTACAAACACACTTTCAGCACACCAGACCGGGATATGAACCCAATCTCCCAGTCGCAGGCAGTCTAGTCTATTGCGAAATAAATGACTTATATGATACAACCACCGAAATGGATAGCAGTATTGCTCTTAATACAGTGTTCATATTTTACATAAAGGGCATGTGGGCCTTTTGTGGGGACGTTATATGCCGTGGAAGTGTTTCTTATCATTTGAAGCAAAGTCGCGCCCCAATCTTGTTGTTGCTTACTTGTCAGTTGAGATTTGAAGATTGTCTGAGGAGAATAAAGAGGGAACCCTAGTCACGTTCATTTGTCTCCACACTTTGGGATTAGAAGAGGACTACAAATTAGATATAGGAACGCAATGAATTATATTTTCCACTAGGTTAATATGAAAATGGAGATTTCTTAAAACTCCTTCTTAGTGAGAATATGGAATGCACTCCAGTAAGTAGAACGGTTATCAAAACTGTTTTATTAGCTTTCTTGAATCTACTAACTATTTTGTTAAAATATTCCTTTTTACCTTCATCAGTGGCTGCAATGTCTAAGGTGTCACTCTTGCAATATACTAGAATCCCGAAAGCAGGGAGATCGGGGGTTCAAATCCCAGTTGGGTGAACAGAGAGTGGTTTTTACTAAATGGTCTTCCCCTCTACCTCTACGTGAATGTGGATACACATACTCTAAATTCAACCTTATTCATTCTTAACTTATCAGCGTAACTAGAACATGTACATTACGTACAACCTGAACGGGCAGTAAGAATTGGTTCTAAAAATTAAAAATTAAAATGTTCCTCGTTTGCTTTTAATTTTATTCACCAGTGTTTACCCTAATGGAGTTGTTAGGATCTAAAGAAAGTGTACCCGAATTTTCGTGGAGGAGGATTGGGAGATAATTCCCGTAAAAACATCTTCTAACACGTGACCCGGGCTCAAACTACAAACTGCACTTCACCGGCAATACAACTAGACGAGACTGATGCCTTTATTATCGCTCCCACTGATATGAATAACTGTTATCTTGGTTGTTTGTCTGTTATACAAAAATTATTGGTAGGGCTACAGGCCTGCATTGGTGGCTTTGCGGACAAAGGTATCAAACTTGTCTTGTTTTGTTTGCCAAGGACGGAGAGGTTGGAGTTTGAATCCCATCCTTGTTTGTTTAAGTCCTACTAAGGGTGATTTTTCCTAAACGATTTCCCACCCTCATTCGCGGAAGATGCGGGCACATTTCTTCTAATTTATTCATTCATTATTGATAACCCATTTATTAAATGAGTATATCCCAGATGGTTTGTAAGACACGATGCAAAAAAAAGTTTCAAAAATAAACTTAGAATTTTATATGAGCTCCCTATTTCTTATCCCTCTAAAGTGGTTTGAAACTTTTCTGCTTTCCTGTCACGTCCGAAAGTTGTCTCTCTACGAAGTTGAAGGTCAAGAAGTGGATCGCCCTTCGAGTCTGTTTTATATCACCCTCCCTATTCGGATTGTGAACTCCCGCGTGCGTTAATGCTCAGAAAACGGGTCATTACTCCCTTTTTTTTGACCGTCCTGTAAAATGGTGTATACGGACCACTATACGATTTCAAGAGAAGTCATATTAGTAATAAATAATAGCAGGAGTAAATTACGGTCCCGCCGTGTTTTCAAACAGGATTTATGGTGTAGAGGTTTTTGATGAGGTCTTTGCCTTGACTCTACTCAAATTACATATGGGTTATATCGGTTGTGGGTGGAGCAGGAGGAGGGGTAGATGGGTGGGTGTCCACATTATGATTTTCAAAGTGTTTTTTCGATATTTACTCCAGGAATATTCTTATACAGATATCTATTCGCTTCAATTTTCTCCATTTGGAATAAAAGTAAGTCATTAGTAACTTTTTTCCCTCCATTAGAGCTATACGAAAACATTAACTACGTTAATTAAATAAGTATGATAAAGTTAGAATTTTAGACGAAATGTACCCGAATTTTGGTTTAGAGAGAGTGGCAAACCATTTTGGAAAAAACAACCTTATTACACCAGACTGAAATTCTAACCCCAATCTTTCCGTCACTAGCAGTAGAGTCTAACATGAGATGACGTGTTAAACCATGTTACCAGCGATTTGGGTAAGCTTTGGGTTAAAAGTACCAAAGTTTTAAAAATATACTTTCATTGAAGATATATTTGGTTGACATGATCGGTATAATTTGACTCGTGTTTTGGAAATTAATGAATATATATAATCCTGATGAACAAAATCGAGTTGTTAGAAAATGCATCCACATTAAAAATAAAATAGAAACACTAATTTAAAAAAATAACACAAGTTCTACTAATCATTAATATAAAGGGGGAGGAGGAGGAAGCTATTTAATAGAAAGGTTGCCCGCATTTACATGAAGATAGAATGGGAAAATTATCGATAAGAGATACTTCGTAAATTGATAACGTTTATATTAATTACGACCGGACATACGAGATAATGTGCTTGACTTTAACTTGGAAGGTGAAGGCTCGAACCCAATCTTTGCCTATTGGAAGGGGTTTTATTCCCCAACGTGCATGCTACCCTTAGCGGTGACCATGTGGTTTAAGATCTTAGAGACTTATTGAATTGGATGGAGGTTGTCAAGGAGGCTCAGGTTCAAACGATGGTCAGATTTTGTCCATCTCTCTATGGTAATGGGGTTGCCTTTCTTCTAATATTCCCTCCTCATCCCAACGCTATAATCTAAGTCGTTAACAAACTTGTGTTAAACGTGCAATTTTTTTTCATATGCTTCCTGTGTGTCGTTTCTTTATATTTATAGTTAGATTCAAAACTACTCCCATCGGTGGTCTTTTTGACTAAGGCGTTATGCTCGTCTGTTCTAGTTTTACGGTTGGTGTTCGAAACTCGGGCGGGTGTAATAAGGGTGTTTTTTTTCCTAAACTATTTTCCACTTTCTCTCTTATTGTAAATGCGAGTACATTTACTCTAATAATAATAAATAATAATATTTAGCACCGCGTCTTACTACCCGTTCGGGTTATACGCTTTAAGTACTAATTACTCTAATGGATTAGTAATTGGGAGGGTTGAATTAGAGGAAGTGAACCCGCATTTGCGTGGAGGGAGAGTGGAAAACCATTTAGGAACCACCACCCCCAGTTCACCCGACCGAGATTCGAACCTCGATCTCTCCATCCTTAGCAGTAGAGCTCAACACGACTAGCGCGTTAGCCAACTACGCCACCAAGGCGGGTACATTTACTCTAAAAAAAACTACTTTCGTCCATTAGTGTAATTAAATGCATATAACCTAAGTGGGTAGTAAAACGCAACGAAAAAAAACTTAAACTAAAATATATGCATGACCAAAATTCAAAGAAAATAATACCCAAGTCGGTTCAACATAATAAATCTTGAGGGCTCTTTACCAAAATGTGAACAAATATTTTGATCAAAATGGAGTTATACCTTACTTTCTACCTCTGACTATACACCTTCTACGAGTGTTCCTTGTCATTCCGTCAGCTCCAATGTTCTGATGGTTGCCATTGGCAACATAACATAATTTTCCCTGACGTCACTACAAGCCATTGTGTTGGTCCAAATCAAACTCACAGCTCTCGCATACGCTTAGCTGATGCCTCTCAATGGAGGGATAAATTTCCATGCGTGGATCTCAGGTGACGTCAATATATACCTATTTTATATTAGACTCTATAAAAATGATTCTTTTTTTAAACAGGATATAGGGCGTCATTCAAATCTTTCACGTAATAAAACATTATTTTATATGCTCCCAATATTGGGAAAGTCGAATTAAGTTAAACAATGCCGATACATTCCTAAAATATATTCTGTGTCAAGTCATTCAAATAATTACTATAGTAATAAATACTTTTAACATATTTTGGTGATAGATGTAATAATAATAATAATGTTTAAATTTATTATTATTATTATTATTATTATTATTATGAATAACTATATTTTACAGGACAGAAATCTTTGATTTTTTTTTGCATCGTGGCTTACTAACCGTTTGGGTTATACGCTTATGGTTTTAGGGATTAGGAAGGCTATATTTTAGAGGAAGTGTACCTGCATTTGCAGGAGGGGAGAGTGTAACACCATTTTTGAAAAAAAGCACTCTCAGTACACTCGACCGATATTCAAGCCTGGACATCCCTGTCATCGGCATTCTATTATACCGCCAAATTAGCGCTATTGTCACATATTAATAGTTTATAGTCTTCCCGACACTATAACTCAATATTTAGCGTGTTTTTATACTGAGATGAGGGTCCAGGATTTGATTCCCGGCATCACCGAAAACATGTATCATTGTTAAAATAAATGTTTATCTATTTCACAGCGATGAATTAACTGCTGAGGGGGAGGGGGTGGATGCTGTGTTTGTTCTATATTGATGTTAGTTTATGAATTGTGCTGATATAATCAATCGGTTCAGAAAGTGCATGTTAATTACTTCAAATAAATGAAAGAATAAAATTTAATAGTAAAAAAAAGCTAAATAAAAATAATAGGCCTCTAAGAATAAAATATTCATTAAGAGGCAAGAAGTATAAAAACCTATTTACAAGTATTATTATAACACTTTCCCTAAAGTGTATGGTTTTAATAAATCCTTTATTTATTGTGCATTTTCTGAACTCAAACTTTACAACTTAATTTAGTAATACATACATAAACACTGAACGTACCAATAATAGCGTCAATAATTTTAACATCTAAGTGAAAATTTAAACAAGTACTAAAATATTGTAGGTACTATCCACGATTTAAACTTGGCTTCCTTGACTATTTGTACTTAGAGTCAGGGCCCATTATTTTAGCTAATTACAAAATATCGAACAGGTATCACCAACTATTCAATATATTAAAATAAATCCCTAGGGAAAATGTGTGAGTGTAAAATGCATATGTATACTTCTTACAATATTATAAATAAAAGTGTAATGAACAAAGTCTAGCAATTACTGAAATATAATGTAAATAATGCGTTACGAGAAACCAAATGATAACAATCAAAAAGGGAACTATGAATATTTTAACCGTATTATATTCCCTTTAAAGAGTCTTTTATTCGTTTACCCCTTGCAGAAAATAAATATAATGGTTGGGAATTTACTCAACTTTATTAACAATCTTAAATAACGGCGAATAAGAGTAAGCTGTGAATTATAAGCTGAACCATAAACATAAAAAGGACTGTTTCTTATAAATATAATATTTTAAAGACATTTTATATTGAGTAAGAATTTTTTAGCATCGCGTCTTACTACCCGTTCGGGTTATACGCTTTAAGTACTAACTACGCTAATGGATTAGGAAAATAAGATGGTTAAATTAGAGGAAGTGAACCCGCATCTGCGTGGAGGGAGAGTGGAAAACCATTTAGGAAAAACCACCCTCAGTTCTCCCGACTGAGATTCGAACCTCGATCTCCCCGTCCTCAGCAGTCGAGCTTAACACAACTAGCGCGTTAG
Organism: Timema californicum; assembly: GCA_902141385.1. NCBI lineage: Eukaryota > Metazoa > Arthropoda > Insecta > Phasmatodea > Timematidae > Timema > Timema californicum. The sequence continues at coordinate 449,463 of CABFOW010000114.1, forward strand.
TCAACTACGCCACCGAGGCGGGTTATTGTTTAAGAAGAAGCTAGATTAATTTAAAATAGAAATAGAAGAAACAAAACCTGGGTTACTCCAAGCATATCTGTTTAAAGGTGATCATTCTGTCTCATTCACTGTTTTGCACATTTCTCACTTCAAATATAAATAACCATGTATATTTAAGTTGATGATTTAAAGCCAAATTGTGTTTTATTGGGTTTTATTACACTTCATGAAAACTTACTTTATATGTATAATTTGAAATTTTAGAAATAGTATGTTTTTGCACCCTATCCATGTATTTGTTGAGATATTGTCGTGCCGCATGAAAAGTACTTTCGACTATAACGTAACAATGGTTTTACTCTCTCAGGTCGGTGACCTGGCGGTCTAGGGGTAAGGTGTCAGACTTTTATGCTGGCGGCCGGGGTTCAA
>CABFOW010000115.1:6528-27140 GCA_902141385.1 Timema californicum
ATAATAATAATAATATAATAATAATAATATAATAATAATAATATAATAATAATAATAAGACAATAATTGTATGCCCAATAAAAATGATACTACAATGTTATTATTATTATTATTATTAGCACCGCGTCTTACTACCGTTCGGGTTATACGCACTTACGCTAATGTGTAAATGGTAGGGTGATTGTGAGATGAAAATGGAGGACCTACATTTTAACGTGGAATCCGAACCACGGTGGAGGCCTGGCATTCCCCACATTCATACTACAATGTTGGTTAAGAAGAAACTTTTAGATTTTTTAGGGCGATTTTGATAACATTTCACTATTTTATTAATATTATTGTATAGGTATTGATAATATTAATATAAAAAAGAAAATGTCATTGATAGGGCCCTTTATATTAAAACATGATTATAGCAGATGTATATTTGTGATAATATAATAAAAACTACGTTTATAAACGCGTTTAAAAGGTGTTGTTACAAGTTAATCAAAAAATGCTTGTCTATGACACACAGTCTACTTTTAAGGTACCCTTAAAGCTAGCAGTCCTACCTTGGCGGAATACACTATGATTTTAATTCTATGTTATTCTGTGTTATTCCGGCACACGGTCGTCACTTCACCGATAACGGATCGTTAGAAAAAACTACTGTTAATTTCCCTCTCTCTTCCGGGGTACTTGGAGCAATGAATGATAACCACATCCGGAAATTGAACCCAGGACCTCAAAGCTCCCTCTCCACCCACAGCCCCGTCACTCCCCTAAGACCACCCCTCTAAGGAAGGGTCGCGCGGACAAGTTAAATATACTAACTAGCATGCAATTAAGATAAAACGTAGGGAGTTTAATGTTGTATTAACAAGAGGAAAGAGGGAAACAATAGAAAAGACGGTATCTCCACAAAAAAGGGGAACGTTAAATGGCTAGAAATATTTCTCACTCTTGATTGTAAAATTATGTTTAACTTTTTTAAATATTTGAGGTATTTAACTTGCGCGTTATGAACCCACTAATTATATCAGCACGCGATAATTTCTATAAGTCAGAGATAGAGGGTTTCTCAATTTTGCCGGGAACGGTATTTTCACATACCTTACAGGGTTCTTTTACACTCCACATGGAACCGATGGCTTTACTTCCCCTCCGAAGGAAGTTGTGCTACGTATTTTTAATGCTCAGGAAAAATCCGTCTACCACGGCTGGGTTTGGATCAACATACAGCCAGTCATGAAGCAAGAGCTTTAACCTAAGACCACCATAATGTTTTGTTAAACGTTGACATGTTTAGTTCTTGAGTGATTTTCTATTATATTTTATAATCCTCATTACATGCCAATATATAATTTTAAGTAGACTATGCTTGCACAATACAAATATACAGTTAAATTTTAAAACAAACTCAAAATTCCATGGATAACAAACTTTAGATAAAGCGAAAAACTGTATAGCAAATATTTTATTTTTTATATATTATATAGAAAAAGTGTTCCTCTATGAATATTTAGTATATATATAAAGAAATTTGTCCACGTTGAATGGAAATAAAAACTAGTCAAAAAAAAAATCACTCGTTCCTTAATGGGTCCCTAAAAGACATTAACTTATATTTAAGTAGAGTAAGTTTTAATAATTTTAGCAAAATTAGCAAGTTTTAATAATTTTAGCAAAATTTACTGTAGGTTATATCAAGTGTGCGGCCATATGAGGAATCCGTGAAGAGACATGCAGAGTTTCCATTGTCAAAAGATTACCCACCCCTTAATTATAGTCTATTTTGTCGGTGATGGGTTAGAATTTCTAATGAGTGTATTGAGGGTATTTTTTTTAAATAAATGGTTATTTACCCTCCCTCCATGAAAATGTGGGTACAACTTTGAAATCTACCGTTACCATCCCTAGCGGAATTAAATACCGATAGCGGGGATGATGAACAAGTAAAAAAAAGAAGTGATAAACCATTTAGGGAAAAAACCTTTCAATATATTATGCCGAAATTCAAAATCTAACCTCCTTGTCACCAGCAAATCAAACAAAACGATAACTGGTGCCTTTGTTGACTAATACGAATGTGTTTTAATAGAGGGGGTGACCTTAATAGATTTATAAAAAAAATGTATATAACATTGTTTCTGAGATGGCGGCACAACTTGTCGGCAAGTTGAGCCTATCTGCGTTAAGAGTGACCAAGTTATTAAGACAAACTAGGCTCGACTTGGGCACAGCTCGACGGTATGAAAATAAATCCTCAAGAGGCCGTGTGATATACGGCATATACTTCACACGAGACTTCCACAGTTTACAGCGAGCACGTGAGACACCCGGCGAATCGAAACCCTCGACTCATTCCACGGCTCTTCTGATGCAATGACGTCACGTGCACGGAACACGTTCGCTTCCAGGGCCCGACAAACTTTTAGTATCGCGATGTCCCAAGTCAAGGTCACATTTTTACACACTTTTTTTTAAATATATTTAGACCCACGTCTTACTACCCATTCAGGTTATACGCTTAAGTACTAATTACGCTAATGGATTAGGAATTTGGAAGGTTTAATTTAGAGGAAGTGAACCCGCATTTGTGTGGAGGGAGAATGGAAAGCCATTTAGGTAACTGCGCTACCTCATGCAGAGGCCAGAAGAAATATTGCTTTGCTTACGACCAGGATTTAAATTAATTCAAACAATCTAATCAAAATTTTAAAATTTCAGATTCCAGGTTCATAATTTTGTGTACAGGGACTACCTAAAAAAATACCTCTGCGTGCTGTAGATATTGCGCAAAGCTCATGACAAAAAAAATCTTTATTTTATTAAGGTGGAGATGTAGGGGACGAGAGAAAAGACCAGCGTATTTGCAGTTTTCACAGTAAAACTTTTTTTGGCAAAAAAAAAAATTGATTTCTACAAGAATCGAGTTCAATTTTCTTTACATGGTGATATTAACAGTTGTTGATTATCTATCATGAGCATAACTGCATTAGATGAGAAACATTTTAAATAAAGGGAAAAAGTCGTCATAAAATTCCAGAACATCATTTGACAGATATTCAACAACTGTTTATCACCTTGTAAAGAAAATTAAACTCTCTTTGCACTGGAGCAATATTTGATTTATTATGACCAAACTTATTATTTGATATAAAAACTGCAAAAACACAAACCTTTTCCCTCGTTTTCTACATCCCAACTTTAATACAGAAAATATAAGAAGATATAATTAGTTTATGAGCTGCTTTTTTCATCCAAGCTATCTAAATTTAATTATAATAGAGGAACAGGGATGAGGAATGTGGAATTTAAAGTAAATATATGGTGGAGGGATGTTGGGAAACTCTTTAGAATTCAAACAGCATCAAAAAACACGGTCGGTATTCAAACCCTCACAACATTGTCCTGGAAAACCAGGCCAGAGGTGATTGAAACCCGAAATACTTCGTGTACTAAAAGACAAAACAACAAAATAATTAAAAAGCTGTGACATTATTTAATAAGCTATGCAAGGTGAAAAGCATTCCTTGAATAAGGGTCAAATTCCACACTTGAATCAGACATGAAATAAACAGTCAAAGAAAAATCAATAAAATACTATTTATTTGTCATATTTTGCAATAATAGATCCTTCTTTATCGGAGAAAATATTGAAAAACGTTTGTGCAAGAAGGTACTCTCAAAATTACGTAACTGTGGCCGATTGTCTAGGGAGGTCAATAATGTTAAGAGAACTTGGTTCGAGCATAGACGATACCTAAAAGGGTTTCAATATTAATATTCAAATCTTCACAAAACAAACCTTGTAGGAGATAAACAAAAATTTGGTGCGATGGCTAATATTAACAAAATATCTCCGCTCCACTTAATAACCTAAGGGTGACGTCTGCGGACATATACTCACGAAAAATTGTTTGTTTTATTGTTTCCTATCTCCCATTAAAATTTGTACAAATAATTTCGAACCATCCTGTATATTAAACAGATTTAGTAGCGCCTCATAAAAGGTCAGATAGGTTTTTGTTATTTTTATTATAAAGATAATACAATTCCGTTCACTGAGGAAAGATGTCTTAAATTAAGTAAGTTTGTAGGTCTTGTGCCAGTACAACGCTTTTGATATAAGTAAATCGGTCGCCGCATGATCTAGGGCGTCACTCACAAAAAACTGGACTTTAAAAAAAAATCTTAGCAGCTCGTCTTGCTATCCTTTCAGATTATAAAATTATGTGCTAATTACGCTAATGGTTTTGGGGATTAGGAAGATTATATTTAAAGGACATGTATATGCATTTGCGTGGAGGAAGAGTGGAAAACCATTTTGATAAAGCCAACCTCAGTACATCCAAATGAGATTCGAACCTCAGCCTCCCCATCATCGGCAGCCTAGTCTACTTCTAGATTAGCGCGTTAGACTACGACCGAGGTGGGTCAACTATAATATTGAAGATGGAGAGAGCAGGGTTATAATCCAAGTCGAGTGTACAAAGGACGGTATTTACAAAAAAAAAGTCCACACTCCCTCTACGATAATTCGAGTACACTTTCTCTAAATTCAAACGTTCTCACTCCTATAAACTTGGCGTAATTAGTTTATATACGTATAACCTGAAATACTAGTGATTAGTAAGATTTAATGCCTAAAAAAAAGGATCTTTCTAAGTTCTGACGATGTTTTATCGCACTGTGAAGCAGAAGAGTTGCTGAGGACGGGGAGATCGAGGTTCGAATCTCGGTCGTGGAACTGGGGGGTGGTTTTTCCTAAATGGTTTTCCATTCCCTCTCCACGCAAATGCGGGATCACTTCCTCTAATTCAACCTTCCCAATTCCTAATCCATTAGCGTAATTAGTACTTAAAGCGTATAACCCGAACGGGTAGTAAGACGCGGTGCTAAATATTAAGTAGAAAAGGTTTGGACAATTTTTTTAAAGTCCGATCCCCCAGACGTTTGTTTTAGGGGTCGACCTCGTAACGCTGTAATGCTGGGAGGGATCTTTAAAGTTTATATAGTGGTACATGTATACCACTGATATTATACCTCCTAATGTTAAAAATAATAATATTAGTGTTAATATTTCCACCGTTAGTGAACATGCTTACCAATTACTTACGATTCTGAGTTGTTTTTAATGTAAAAAAAAGGTATGAAAAAACGTTACGTGGTTTATGGACGACTCCTTAAAAGATGAGAAAAAAACAACAAAACACAACAAACCCCGATCGGTGGACATGTGGACTAAGTGTCATGTATTGTATGGTCTCCCAGTGACGGGGAGTTGGGTTCGAATCTCAGCAGGTGGTAATGATAGGTTTTTTTCTTAAATGTTTCCCCCTTCTCCCCCCTCCCCCCCACACACAAATGACGATCACAATAAATTTTAAGTTCTATCCTCCTCATCCCTAACCCATTAAGTAAACGAAGGTTTCGGTTACCTATCAATTTAAAAGTTGGGGCTTCGATTGTGTGTCAAAACTGTCAAATATATATTGTACTATCATCTTGGGCTGTTGGCAGAACTGCCAGATTTTTACTTTTGTGAATCGGAATTAAGATTGGTAAAGCTAAAAAAAAAAGGATGTAAGAAATACTAAAAAAGGATGTAAAAAATACAAACAAATGCCAAAATTTTGTTTATTTTCAAACGTCATAGTAATTATGTTGAGTAAAAACTAAACAATCGTTAATTATTAACTGATTGCCGCGTGATGAAAAAAATATTATTTTGTTTATCGAGATATAAAAGAGAGTGAAAATTTAAAAATTAAAAAAAAATTGCGATATCTTAAGGTCCTGTGGGAGACATCGATTTTTTTTTTAGCTTTAAAATCGTGAAGCCCCGTGAAAATCGTGACGTCTGGCAGAACTGGCTGTTGGCCCTTTCATGCTAAAACGTTATCCCTATCCCTCCACAAAGACAACCCTCATCACACGCACCGATGAAAAGGGGCTCTCAACGTTTGTAACCAGACTCCTTGAGTGATATACTCGCTCATTCTCCCTCCAACCAGCCCCCGGGGAGGAAGGGGGAGGGGAGGAGAGACGATCATGTCCATTTCATTTGTCGACATGACACCATCATCGCTCGAATTAGATTTATGTTACCACGCCATTTGTGTGGCGGAAAATGTCATGTGACCAAAACTGACACATATGATACATGTAGGTCACATTAAACAACTACAACAGGCTATTTTCTAATAAAAATATATAAAAGACCAGAAAAGACGACGACTCTTATATTATTATTATTATTAGCACCGCGTCTTACTACCCGTTCGGGTTGTACGCACTTAGGCTAATGTGTAATGGTAGGGTGATTGTGAGATGAAATGGAGGACCTACAGTTTAACGTGGAATCCGAACCACGGTGGAGGCCTGGCATTCCCCACATTCACAAGTTGTGATTAATACACATCTTGTCAGAGGTGAAGGAAGAGTTTGGTAATCAGACGACTCATAATTATATATATATATATATATGTATATATATATGTACATATACACATATATATACATATATATATACACATATATATACATATATATACATATATATATATACATATATATATATATGTGTACATATAGTAAAATTGGCGCGTGTGTATGTGTGGGGGACGGGACGGGACGTTAAACTAGATTTGGCGGGCGCCAATCCTAGGGGGGAAAAATCCCACCTTTTCCTCAGCTAGCTTTAATGGTGATATTACCCGGTAACACTTTCTGGATAGTGGTATATTAACTGTCTTAATAACTACACCACCCAAAGCATTGGTACGATCAAAATCCCTACTAGATCTGGAAAAAATATATAGAATAAAATATTGAACAATTGATTTAAAAAAAAAAAGAATCACTGAATGAATTATACTATATGTATACTAAATAAAATTTACATAACAATAATTGAAACAGTTTGTATATTTTTTTCTTATATCAACGTTTCCATAACCCCAATCCTACCTAGGGACTGAAATATAGATTTATATTGTCAGATTAACATAAATGGAAAAGTGTTAGAACAAGTGCATGATTTTGTGTATCTGGGCAGTGTGTTCTGTAAAAATGGAGGTATGGATGGTGAAATCGACAAACGGATGAATGCATCTCGAAGAGTAGTTGGTTGTATGTGGACTAATACAAAGAATGAAGTAGTATCGAAAGGGCAAAGACGAAAGTATACAAAAGTGTGTTGTCAATATTGTTGGATGGATAAGAAGCGTATATTTGTCAGGAGAAACACAAGAATATGGGGAATGCGGTTGGAATGAGATGTATAAGAAATGAATGTGGAAAATGTTCCCCAATATTTCTAAATTATTATTAGTAGTAGTATTATTTTAAACAGCCCTTAACAATCTTTCCTCTGAATTTTTGTGATATTTGTTGATATTAGTTTTATAAACGTAATGAATATCAACACACTTGCTTGCATATCATTGTAATTAGACAATATCCGTATAGAAGACATAACATATCTAATAATTTAAATTAGTTGAAAGATTAAACCCGGACACGGGAATCGAACCCGGGATAATTGGCTTAGTACGCCAATGCTATATCAGTATGCCAGTATTCTTTCTGCACTCAAGATCGTTATTCACTCATAATTAAAGGTGTTATTTTAAAACTAGTTTAAATTAATTTATAAACTAGCAAAAACTCAGGATATACCTATCACAATTACAACAAAAATTAATCCATTTGGGTGTACAAAGGGTGGTTTTTACACTGTCTCTCTCCACACACATGTGGGTAAACTCCCTTTAAATATAACCTTCATAATCCTTAGAAGTATAAACATAATTATACTACTATAAAGCCACATGGATGACTCGCTCACTGACATTAAATTTTACCCACTTCCAGATGAGCTAGAAACTTGAAATTTGGCAAACTTATAGCTTTTAGCCTGTAACCGACGGAAAAGTTCCAAAAAATAAAAAAAAATCCAAAAAATAAAAAAATATCGGAGCAATTTTAAAGTCGGTGTGGAGCTTTCCTTGGAGGTCAGACCTGTCAAAAAACGGTACTAAAATTACATTAATTTGCATCCACATGCAAAGAAAAGTCACTGGGGGTTTGTGGGTGGAGCCTCCAACGAGCAAAGCGAGTTTGTACATATAATTTGTCACTTACTCGAGTGTTTGTCTTATTATTATGGTAGTAAATATGTGTAACTGGGGCTGCAATTTGATAAAATATAAGGGGTAATTTATCATTGTCTTTAGATTAGTTTTTAATGGTGCTTAATATACGAGGAATTATATAAGTGTCAAGGAACGTATTTACAGTGAAATTGGAACTTTGCTTGTTCCTTAAATGGCGAATTAAATGATTTCGAACCCAGTAATACTAAATTCCAAGTCGCTTTAATATCACATAACATTTATATATTTAATTATTTAAAACGTATGTATTTGATTGAAATATGATTTCTAATTAAAATTAGGTATGTATTGTATTCTATTATTTTCGTTTGAAGTTTACTTTGACATTTTCAAAAAACATAAAATTAAAAGCACAAAGGTTGAGGTTAATTAAAATAAATAAATAGTTTAATAACTGTTTGCGGACATTTAAAGAATTTTTATTAATTTTTTTTTTGTCATGGCATTTAAACTTTTAAGCATATCAACAACCCGCAGTTTAAAATAAATGTTTTAATTAAAAAATAATAATTTATCTATTAGTTACTATCACTAAACAAAGAGTTCGGAAGGTAAGAAAGCTGAAAAAAAATCCAACTATGTTTATCTAAATTCCTAGCCCAGATACATAAGAGGTACAGTAGCCCCGTGGCTTATTTGGTATTGACTGACAGCTAAAAGCTTTGAAAAGTTACCAGACCAAATTATGTATCCCTACACGGAACCATATGATCTGCGAAATCATGTGTTTAGTAGCTGTCACTTCTGACAGTCAAAATTTAGGTATATACCTAAATGTTTACTGTGAGAAGTCAGCACCAAAGAAGCCATGGGTCTACTGTAAGTATGTCATAGATAACACCACCCATTTACTTTTCAAGAAAAGTTTCCAATTTTTTGTTTAGCGTCAAAGTGTGGGAACTTTTGAATCTACTATGATATAGTAGAATTCTGGAGTATACATTCTCAACAACGTCCAGGGTCTAGCTGTCAAAGCTCCTAGCTACTGATCCAGAGGTGTCGGGATCGATGTCCAACGCTTCCAAAAAACTATCTGTCGAGCAGTGGGTTGTAATGACGTCAAACTCAACCTCGTAACGACCAATCAGGATGTACTTAAATAAATAGGTAGCAACCCCGGTTTATAAAACTGTTATTAACGGGCTGATGGTCGCTGTGCTGACCACATTACAACCTCTATCCGCAAATATTGGCACTATCATCGCTAATGGTGGTAGGTATAGCTTGCTTGCGGGCTTACACTATGAAGTTTTCTTTTATGGAGTTATCTCAAAGAATGTAGTTCTTAACTAAATTGAAACGTATGAAGTCAACCAATTAATGACTCCCATTCTTGAGTCACCAAAATATCACGAGACTGAGTTTTTACAAACTTCTAATCAGCACGTTTTAAAATCTCTTAATAGTTTAGGTGTTAATTGGAACACTTTAAAATGTGTTGTACATATTTTAAATAAAACGATATTGAATTTCACGCCTTCATTAAATATAAAAGGTTGGTTTTTAACAGGAGCATAATAAAACAATTTTAAGTCAATTGGGGATTTTATTTTAGTGGTTTTAGTGCTTAAAGTCATCCGACAATAAAACAAGATTTTTGCCCACTTTTAATAAGTTTATAAACAATAATACCATATATTTACATATCACGAATTATAGAGGGATGAGACTTGCTAAATTATGAGGTTTGCGACCCAGTGTTAAGGTAAGGTAAATGTATGGGGCTGAAATTTAGTAGAACTAGACCTGCATATGAAGTGTACACAACGTAATATTTATATATATAATACAATACAATAATATATATTTATATATTATATTAATAATATATATTATAAATGTTTCGTTGATATTATATATATTATAAATATTTCATTGTGTACACTTCATATGCAGGTCTAGTTAAACTAAATTTCAGCCCCATACATTAATCACCTTGCTTTAACACTGGTACACAAAAAACATAAAATTAGCAAATCTGACCCCTTATAATTCGATAACTAAAATGATATGGAATTATTGAATCATTATTTATAGTATATTATTATTATTATTATTATTATTATTACTATTATATACTTGTTATAATTGTGGAATATAAATGTTACTATCGAAAGACCTTAAGAACCGCCATTCCAATAACAAATATTGCAGTGTGAGAATATTTCCCTTAAAGCAGTCGCGGTGTCCTTAAAAATACCAAAACGGCCATCGACAACCAGCGGTCCAGAGCTGGTCTCGTAAAACACATTTAACAGACGTTTACCGAAGGTCTATGACAATACGTGGGCGAGTGTACTGGATGGTTTGTATCAGATTATAAACCTGCGGGTGGCTTACTGGTATTGCTACAGGATCAAATTTCACATTTTCACGAATGGGGCAACGGGGGGAGGGAGAAGGGTAAAAAAAAAGGTCAACGAGATGTTATGTGGTTAAGGTTTCGATGTGACGTTAACGTTAAAGGCATTCCACGGACCAATGGACACAAGACCCGGCCGGTCAAGAGCTTTATCCGAAAGAATTTGTGTCAAAAAAACAAGTTTGTGAGGATCACAGATGTAGCGGTGGCTGTGTGGTCTAAGGTGTTAAGCCGGCACTGTGTTGTCACCGTTGGAAGAGTTAGAATTCTAGCCGAGTGGGGTTTCTCAATTATTGTTTTCACAGCCTCTCTCTACGTGCATGCATGTACACATACTATATAGAGGCTATTAGTTACTAATTTGCTAATCTCTACCACTAATATAAAATCGTTAAATGTGTGTTGTGATGAACGCTTTAATAATACAATAACTCTCCAACAAAACTATTGCTAACACCTTGTGTGTTTTTTTACGTCACCGCATCTTAATGAATTACACGCATATGTACTAATTACGCTAATGTGTTAGGGATAAAAAAAAGGTTGAATTTAGAAGAAGTGTACTCATATTTAAGTGGAGGAAGAATGGAAAAGAATTTAGGAACAACTGTGTCAAGAGCACCCGACAGGGGTTCAACTCCGATCTCCCCGACATAGGCAGTCTAGTCTATTCGCGAGAGTAGCTCTTTAGGCAATGCGGCCACCGAAGTGAGTGTTTTATAATACTAGACGTTGCACAAGCTATAGTAGTTTGTAAATAGACAATGTGATATATTTATCATTGGTAAAGGATCCAAACACAATCAGACGTATGTTAGGAATCCAAAATAAGTCTAGTAAAATTAAAAGTTTCCTATTTATTGGAATATTTACCCTTTGAAAAAAAAAGTGCTTTGGTTGACATTTAATTTAAAAGGGTGGAAAATACAATACAAATGGTCATTTGATAAGGTAGCCACCAACATCCTACACAATAATTATAAAGTTCATAATATAGTAGAGCAAAAAAACTAAATAGCTTCAAATAGATTTATGAGTAGGAAAAAAAATTACTTCAATTCAGAAACATTTGTTTACGTCAACAACAAAAAAGATCAATTCTACAGGACTAACGTCGAAATGTATATGAAAGGAAAAGTTTAATATAAATAATTGAATAGTTTGGTACTTCTTTCTAAAATAGAGCCAGTGTTCGTCCTTTTATTCCCCCAAAAAACACCCACGGTAGTTTTCAGGGGCAAAAGCAACACGTTAAATCGATTTGTAAGCACCGCCACAGACAACATAATATAATTGTCTACACCTGTTACAAGAAAGCTGTTGTCTCTCAGAAGATTTCAAACACGTTTTTTCCCTGCGAAGCGCAGAAATATAACCATTTTCTAAAAGCTCAAAAACATTAAAAGTTTCCTTAATTACTGACAGTGTTTTAAATTTAAATAGATTATGAAATAGCACTAAACAGATTATTACCAAATTACAAGAAAGACAATTTGGAATGCGATGTTAAAAGTTTTCCAACATGCCGTTTTTAAAAGTCAAACAATATCAGCATTTAAAAAAAAAAGTCTGCCCAAGGGAATTTATTTACTAGCTTCATTTGTTAAATGTTTAGAACAATGACTTTAAAAAGTAAAAACAAAACTGGTACATATTTCGGACAAACACAAAAACGCATAGTTTTGAAATAATTTCAGGAATGAAAATTCAGAGTTTTAAGCCGCCCCGAGGCATTTTATTTTATCACATTTGGTTTTCCAACTATTCAAGCATACGATGGTAAAGTTTCTTCAATCGTGCCATCTTTGTCCTATCTTATTAAAATAAATAATATAATTAGGTCCTCCCGTAACTAGTATAGTAATAATATTCTACGGGAGGAAGCTTGTATCAATTCAGAATATTATTTGTATATACTTCCATACGTCTACCAACCACGCATTTCTAACATTAAGATCGTCTATCACATGCCAATCAACTATGTGATACAGTCGGATACAAATAGTAAATTTACACGAACACTATTATATTTCTGAATAAACCTTCCTTTATGGAGATAATGAGTTAATTAATAGACGGTTATAAATTATAATAGTGAACATTGTTGAAATATTAAATTATATTTGGATAAAAAAACTTCATTGAAAAGGTACTTTTGGATTTGACAAATTTTTTGAGGTTCTTACTATGACATTTAGACTATACATACAGGAGAAAAAGAGTAATAACAGTAATAATAAAGCCGAAAAAACCAACTCCTCAATGTGAAAGTATAAACTAATATTCCTGAGAGTGTTTGTATTGGGATCTAAGTAGACTTGCATGCATTCGAAATTAAATATTCTTTGTGGTCTTTCCACCCCCCGCTGAAACGAGTTATAATAGCATACACATGTACACACATAGATTACGAATGTTGACGTGTGGGGGAGGGTGGATAACCAAAAGGGGTGCTACCATAAAGGTGTAAACAAACCAATATAAAATTGTTTCTGTGCGAATCCAAACAATAGTGCATATGAAAATGTTTTATTTGCATATTTTCTTTTAAATGATGTATTGTCTGTGTTTTACGTGCATTTAGACTTTCTAAAAACTAACGTAGTTATAAGCCAAACACAGCACACAGTCAGTCTCCCGGCATTCTATTTATCACCGTAAACGCGGAAACCTTAGTTTTTTTTAACTATATATTTCCGGCAACATCAGGATTTGTACAAGGGACTCTTAACTCAGTAGTAAAGACTGAGCTAAGGCATCAGACCAATAGGCGTACAAATTCCTAGTTACATTGACATCCAAAATCATAAATAAGAGAGCAAAAATGTGATATACACTTTAAAAAAATGTTTTGACATTATTAACTATAACAATTCGTTTCCAAAACTTTAAAAAAAGTTTATACAAAATAGGGAATTTTGTGTTTTAAAATATTTTGCCTATTACGTTTAACTTCTCTCACTTTTCTGCAGCACACTAAACTGGTTTATCAATTAATTAACCGACAAAATATATATTTATAGCATTTAATTGGATGTAATAAAGAGATAAGTATAATTATTCTAATTTAAAATACATTAGTTTTAAAATATTAACCACTGATGACTGAATATAGAGTTAAACTGATAATGATATTCAATAGAGATCAAGGAAATGAGACATTCATTTGAAAAACGGTGACTACGTTGGGTCAACTAGATCTGTTCGCCTTGACGTTCTACTTCAAGGCAAACACCAGTGTGTATCTGCTTGTAAGCACAAATAATTCAAGGCGCCCGCCGGAAACCACAGCCAGCTGCCCAGAGCGACAGCCGCATAGCTTGCAAGGCTTTATTGAAATGTAAAGCCAGTTTAATTGCAAGACTTTATTGAAATGTAAAGCCAGTTTAAAGTGTAACCAACAGCTAATATTGAAATAATCTCCTTCATTATTAATATCTACGCTTGTTACTACCTATTCTTAATTTTTTTTTCTAAAATGTTTTCTAAATACTTATAAAGACACGACTAAACTATATAACTTTTAAGGTATAAAAATATTAGCAGACCCATTAAAATATTTAACATTAGATAATTAAATTAATATTTAAAATTAGTAAAATAGTCAAAAAGCTACCGCAAGCATGTAAAAGTAGTTTTATTTTGCGACTCATGACGGAATTTTGCTTAGAGATTTCAGCTTAAGATGTATAAAAATAAAAATATAATCAACTAAAAAAAGGATAATTGTTAAAAAATAAAGAACCACTTTTCTATCTCTCTTTATTTTCTCGTCACAGAACATAATAGGGAAGCTGATATCAATACCTAGTTTTTTTTTCTGTACACGAGATATATTTCTTTTTGAAAAAATAAGAGAATAAACTCATTTATCTCAATTCAAGACATTACGATTTGACAGTTCACCTTCAATTTGTATCTTCAAAAATCCATCATCTTTACTTTCGTTTAGAATTTAAGCGAAAGCTTACATTTTCGTGCGTTTATATTTCCTCATCCATAGGGACAAAACTAATTTTAATTTACGAATCTTAGCGTTACTTAATCCCATAAATATGCTTACTATTTCATTATATTAACGGTTGTCACAAGGTGATTAATAACGCCTAATTGAATATCACTTAGCTTATTTTTAATCAATATTATATTTTTAAATTGTTATGGATTAATTAACTGTTATGTCAATGTGTTCAAAGACTCCACAGCGTTTCAATAAATTTGTCTGCGCCGCTGCTTACAAACTATCCGGGCCAGATGAATGTAATCATATTTGAGACATTGGGACGAGGAAGGTAAAATGTATAGGATATATACCCGCATTTGCGTGGAAACCCTTAAGATAGGAGTTTAGAAAATGTGAGTAGATTTCTGAGTTTTTTTGCAGTTTTTATATTTTTTTGACCAAAATAAAAAACTATTGCTCCAGTACAAACATATAGTTTAATCTTCTTCAAACGGTGACCTCAAAATTTCTTGAATATCTGTCGAGGCCGTCCTGGAATTTAATAATGTTTTCCCCTCATGTAAAACGTGTGTCATCTAATACCACTATGCTCATGATGGATATTAAAGAATTGTTGATATCACCATGTGAAGAAAATTGAACTCTTATGTTTCTACCTGAGCCATAGTTTATTTTGAGCAAAAATAAATATTTAAATATAAAAACTAAAAAAAACACCTACATTTTCTCGCGTCTCCTGCTCCCCCNNTAAAGGAAAAACACCCTCAGTACACCAGACGGTAATTTAAACCCTGACCTTCCCATCACCAACAAGTGATACTAGACTTTGTTCTCACTGGTGCAAGCTACGACATTTTAAGTTATAGATTTAAGTTAAAGAGATGCGCTAAGTGATATTAATGATGTGTGGAATAAATAACTTAGTTTTATAGAGCATGTGTGATGATTAAACTCAACAAGGATCCAAGAATAAGTACACTCATCACAAATGTCAGATACTTTATATTTTTAGCAAAAAGACAATGATGTCATGAAGTGAAAATAAATACATATGCATGGGTTCAAGTTGACCTTAGTTGTGCATCTTGAAACGTACTTAAGGAATAACTTTTTTTTTCTAAGATCTTTCTAGATTCTTCTAAGACGTTCACATGAAGAAAAAAGACAGCTTGAAAAATAATCTTACCATGAGATCATTTTTATAGAGTGGAACTAAATAAAAAGAAAGTGTCATATTGTTTATTAAAGGCTGCATTTTTAGTATCGGTGTGTCTTCAAAGAGATGAGTACAGACCGCATGAGTGAACTAGCGGACCAAGGCACCGGTCTAGTCTTATCTGGTTTGTCGGTGACAGGGATGTCCGGGTTTGATTAATATTTAAATGTAATAAGGTGTTTTTTTTTTCAGAATAGTTTTACCTACCATAATTTCACCCAAATGAGAGTACACTTCTTCCATAAGTTTGCCTTCCTGATTCTTACCCCGTTAGTGTAAATGCGCGGATGACACAAATAGCTTGTAAAATACGAATAAACCACAATGACGTGATTTATCATAGAGTATGATAAAAATTACAAATAATTGTCAATTAAAACGTTTCTAAGTGGTATGTGTAAAAACAGTTATAAAATTAAGCAAATTATAATATTTGATCAAGTATAAAACCATTAAAAAAATAATATATTTCGATCTTTGATTCGGCTTTGAGTATATTTAACATATTCGATTAGAGTTCACTTTGAATAATGAATGTGGACCTAACAAACATTCACAAATTATGTTAATTTTGTTGTTTCAGCACACCTTAAACATGTTAACCAATAATTGACGATAGCATGATATCTGATTTGTGCGTGCTTTATTTTGGGGCAATGTTTTTTTTATTTTTTATTATTATTAGCACCGCGTCTTACTAACCGTTCGGGTTGTACACACGCTAACGTGTAATGGTTGGGTACTTCAGAGATGAAACTGAGGACCTACAGTTTAACGAGGAATCCGAGCCACGGTGGAAATCTTTCATTCCACGCATTCGCAAGTTGTGATTAATACACGTCTTGTCAGAGGTGAAGGAAGGGTTTGGCAATCAGATAAATCTGTGCCGGGACCGAGGATTGAACCCCGGACCCCCAGCACAGAAGTCTGACACCTTACTCCTAGACTGCCGGGTCACCATTTGAAACAATGTTAAATTTAATAGTTTGGGTTTAATTTGTATCTTTTTTTAAAATATCCTTGACACCCACACCAATGGCCTCAAAGTTTGTGACGTAAGGCTCGCGAAAGACTGTATTTCCTGTGCTGGGAGTTCAAATCCTAGACGGTTTCACTAAACTTGGGGGATAACGAGGGGGGGGGGGGATTTGTCACATATTAATACTAAACTGTAATTTTACGTTCTCTTTAGGCTAATGTGGGTTCATATGTTTTCATGTATAGCCTCTAAAACCCTAACCCCTAAAATAAGTCATTAATAACTTTGGTGTTGGACGCATCAATAAAAAAATCCTTTAATTCGATTTGAACAACGACCATTGTAAATTAAATATTTTGAGCAATACCCTATAAAAAAAAGAATCTCGGACCTCTTATAATCCCATTTTAACCTCAATATCTTGTCACTGTTGGTAATACTGGGGAAGGAGATAAGCTTAAGGAGGGGGGGAGGGTGTGTGTGTGTTGGGAACGTAATTAAGGACAGTATTTTTTTTAAGTTTCTTTATAAAAACTTTTTTATTGATCAAAAGAAATCAAATATTTCTCCAGTAGAAGCATACGAGTTTAATTGTATGCACTTGGTGATCATATACTCGCAAATATATGATACGAAATAACTTATTGTAAAGTTGTAAGACAATTAAAAATAACATTTATTGGAAATACATTTTTATAAAATCATTGAGAAAATATATTTTTAAATGGTGTTCTTCGAAATATGGAGTTGTTATTCTCTTTTGTGAACAGTGTTTTTTTTTCAATATTTCTGTAACAGTATATTTCATTTCATTTATACGCTTTGGTGGAATGTAATTCCCTTTTTTACAATAAGGTCATTCCAGCATCAACGTTTTGTTGGAATTTTTTTTAGCAAGTGTGTAATTATAAGCTATAAATATTGATTCAAATTTTTTAAATCATCACAGTTCAAAAGTTATGAGGGGTCAGACTAGCTATTTTATGCATTT
Organism: Timema californicum; assembly: GCA_902141385.1. Classification (NCBI taxonomy): domain Eukaryota; kingdom Metazoa; phylum Arthropoda; class Insecta; order Phasmatodea; family Timematidae; genus Timema; species Timema californicum. The sequence goes on from CABFOW010000115.1 coordinate 24,206, forward strand.
TGTGTAACATAGTTAAGGTGAAGTAATAAAAGTCTGGGTCTGAGATTTAGTTGATCAAAACATGCATATGAGGTGTGCACAATGATATGTTAATATTAATTCTACAACTAATATTATAATATTATTTATATTTCATCGAGTGCATCTCATAGTACGAATATCTAGTTAAATTAAATCTCACCCGCCTCGGTGGCGTAGTTGGCTAACGCGCTAGTCGTGTTGAGCTCGACTGCTGAGGACGGGGAGATCAAGGTTCGAATCTCGGTCGGGTGAGCTTTTTCTAAATGGTTTTCCACTCTCCCTCCACGCAAATGCGGGCTCACTTCCTATAATTCAACCTTCCCAATTCCTAATCCATTAGCGTAGGTAGTACTTAAAGCGTATAGGCCGAACGGGTAGTAAGACGCGGTGCTATAATAATAATAATAAAATAATAATATATTAAATTTCAGTTTAAAATTGTTCAAAAACATTTTTATGGTCGAATCACCCAATTTTCTGCAAACATGTATATTAATTTGTTTCACATATCTTACGAGTTTTAAATAAATGTCTCAATTTATTGGTTAAAGGAACGAGAAAGTCTGTAGCGTTACACCATAACAATTTTTTTTACTAAGTACCTTTCTAAATTTTAACTAGACAATCACACAAAACCAAGCTTGCAAATGAATCACGCAATGAGATTATTTTCATAAAGCGGAACTAATTTTTTTTTAAAAAAAGCTCGGATTCCTCCTCGATGTTCATGTTTGTCGAAGTGATAACAAGACAGACGCCTTGACGCCTAGTGAAACTGGGGAGAGTTGTTTTTCATGGAAGGGAGCATTTAACTCCATCACGCAATATTCTGACCAAACCGTTAGTCCTATTTATAAACGTTTAATAGCGTAATAGCGTTCGTTCTACCTGCGCCGGCGGGCGCACGGGCTGGATTCCAAAAGCTAATCTAGTCTTGTTTGCCACTGATGGGGAGGGGGGCAGGTTCAAATCTCAGTCGGCTGCAATGAGGTAGTTTTACAAATGCTATATACAACTGTTTTTTTCTCATCTCTCCACGCTAAGTCCTTAAATTAAGTAGGTTTGGGGGGGAGGGAGGCTTGGAGGGAATTCCAGCATTATCTTAAGTTTTCTTACAAGGAGGGGAAAGGAGGGCTTATAATAAAGCTTACGTAAGGCTTTTATTTACTAATGTTTATGGTAAGGCAAACATTTAAAACATTTTTCAAGAGAAAACATATATTAATTACAAAATGTAACTTAAATTTCATTTATTTGTGTCTTATGCCTAATTTTACTGCAATAAAATTTTTCTAAAATTTCATATAAATTACATTACTACCAATCTTTATGTCTAAAAACATAAAACTATTAAAATGATAGAATTTATCAATCCATATGAAATTACGTAAGCTAGATTGATGGGGATTCGGGGGGCAAGAGGGGGGTTGAAAAAGTTACGATCACTTACGTGGCAGTTAGAAAAAAGGGCGTGGAAAATCATTGAAAAAATCCTTACGTTATGTAAGGGCAGCTCCTAATTAAGTGAATTCATACTCTTAAGTTACCCACTTTCTATCGTAAAATGAGTCATTACAATCAGTTAAGTGCTCATGCACCATAACCATGTGTTATGCAGCTGTCACTTGACATATGTATGACTAATATAATGCATTTGTTTGCCAAACAGTTTTCTCAGAAGCTGTTCCTTCGGAAAGCTGTAATACCAAAGTATGGTGACAATTTTTTTTATCTGTAATGGTAACGCTACAGTCCAATTTTAATAGGAAGAGCCACATCAGAAGCTATAAAAGTTACTAGATCTACTTTCACGTACTCATAAATCAAGACAGGGGAGTTTTAATTGATAGAGTATCAATGCCTATGCAATGTAGCCTAATCTATGGTGAACGCAAAAAAGTTTGTATTTTCTAAAAGGCTCGTTCTATGGGAATTGTATTGTACAGTTAATTTTTCAAGCTTATCTGATGACGTTAAGACTATAGTTTTTCTAGCTAATGCAAAACACAACTGTAACTTCAAATAAGTGCAGTGCAACTGGCAGTTGCAAAGTAGTTGTGAATTACGCCAGTGACAACACCACGTTAAATAGTTGCACATACAAAAAACAAGTTTCTAGCATTTAGGTACAATTATTATTGAAAATAAAAGTTTTTTAAGTTAACCCATCCGACACATTAGCTCAGTCAGTAACGTCTTTGTCTGAGCTGAAAATCAGGGGTTCGATTCCTGGCATGGCAGAACAATTTGTCATTGGCGAAATGTGGGTTTCCACTTTCACAGTGATTTATTAACGGACGGGGGCTTGATGTTGTGTCTGTTATAGATTTAAGTTAGTTTATAAATCGTGTGCTGATATAACAGTCGATTCAGGAAAGTGCATATTAAATATAATTCAAATGAAAAAAACCAATTCTGTTTGCCCAACCTAATTCTTATGACATAATTTAGCCTTCCTAAGAGACGAACAAAAAGTTTTACTTATATTTTAATGAATTTTGCGTTTGGTTGTAGACTCCCAATATCTCTAGGTTATATTTCCTCGGTATTTTTTTAAACTTTGAATCAAACTTTGTTGTAGATAATAATATACTAGTGTATGTATTTCTTGAGACATACTATTTTGTAAATTATCAATAAAAACAAACATTTTGAATATTTTTTTACAACCTTTCGGTAGTTTGCCAAGTATATATATTTTTTATACAAGTAAGTTATTTCTTGTTTTGTTTTATATTCCTTTTTAAGTTTATGTGTGATTGCACGAAGACATTTGTGACGGTAAATTTTAAACTTGGATCAACAAAGTGGAGTAGATGAGTTATTTGCATAATATATGATATATTATGTAACTTCTAGGCAATGGTTATAAATGAATCATCATGAAAAATAGTCTCGACAAGTAAAAAAAAAA
>CABFOW010000115.1:28495-40620 GCA_902141385.1 Timema californicum
TATACGCACTTACGCTAATGTGTAATGGTAGGGTGATTGTGAGATGAAATGAAGGACCAATAGTTTAACGTGGAATCCGAACCACGGCGGAGGCCTGGCATTCCCCACATTCACAAGATGTCTTGTCAGAGGTGAAGGAAGTCCAGCTCGTAAAAAACAAGAATATTATTTGAGATAACCGTGAACTGAAAATATTTATGGGCAACCACCATACTTTTTTTTTCCTCTAAGCAAATTAAAAGTTTATTTATCTAAATTTAAGTTTATAAAATGTATTAACACAAAACACGCTTAGTAATTGTGGTCAAATATATAAACTACCATCATTCAATATGGTTTTTAACTAAATTAAAATGCTTGAAGAGTGACGGTTTAAAATAAAATAAGAATATTTAATAATGATCTGTCTAAATATAGATAATATTATTGATATGGATGGCATCTTGAATTAAAGAGGCTTTTTACCAGCGTCTAAACTACTAATTAGTATCTGACTCAATATTTCATAATCATTCTAAGGAATGCAAAAAATGTAAAACTCATGATTGAAAATTTAAGCATTTAGTTATACTAGTCATCGGTTCCAGGGGAAAAACCGCCTACGTCAACTTTATTTCTTGTCCAAATAAAAGGGTTCGTAGAATGTTTTTCACTAATTTTATTTCCCACATTCTTTTCAAAGAAATGTAGCTACATTTATTATAATTTCGGCCTTTTCCATACCTAACACACTAGTGTGATACATTCTTATAGCCCAAACTGCTAGTAAAACGCGGCGAATATTTAAAAAATAAAAATATAGATCCCCGAATACTCTGAATACTCTACTATATCTACTTACCAACACTACATATAGTAGTAATTGTGTAACTCTCGTATTAAGACTTATCTCCCTCATCTGACAAAAAATTACTCCTGAAAGAATGTGGCGACTAATGTTGGCTGTCAGGCGCCGAGGAACTGTAATCAGTGACGTGTGTTTTCAACCCCTGCGGACAAACTCGCGTGCTACTTTACAGGGAGAAATAAGTCAATAATGTGTGTCCGTAAAGAGGGATTTGGAATATTCTCCATCGTTTGTTTAGTACCTTCCTTCCTGACAACCCCCCTAGTAAAAAAAACACTTAGTGCCTTCTTCCCTGCCATTCATCCTGATATCAAATACTTAGTGCCTTCTCCGCTGCTATTCCCCCCGATATCAAATACTTAGTGCCTTCTTCCCTGCCATTCATCCTGATATCAAATACTTAGTGCCTTCTTCCTTGCCATTCATCCTGATATCAAATACTTAGTGCCTTCTTCCTTGCCATTCATCCTGATATCAAATACTTAGTGCCTTCTCCGCTGCTATTCCCCCTGATATCGAATACTTGGTGCCTTCTCCCCTACCATTCCCCCTGATATCAAATATTTAGTGCCTTCTTCCCTACCATTACCCCTGATATCAAATAATTAGTGCCTTTTCCCCTACCATTTCCCCTGATATCAAATACTTAGTGCCTTCTCCCCTACCATTCCCCATTATATCAAATACTTAGTACCTTCTTCACTGCCATTCATCCTAATATCAAATTCAAAAGTCTGAAGGAAACCCGCGATGGTGGGCACGCAGTCTATATGCAGTCTGGATTGCCTTTGATGGAAAAGTTAGGGTACAAATCCCGGAAGAATTTATTGAGATATTCTTTCTTAAATAGTTTTCCACTCTACCTCCACGCAAACGTTGGTACAATTATTATCAATTCTACCTTTTCTTAATTAATTAGTGTAAATTACACAGAGAGCTTGGATAGGTAGTAATGGCAGTACAAAGCGCGTGGGGAAATTAGTCAGTCATCAGTAAACTACCATTAAACTAATTTTCCTCCGACAATCAAGAATACAGTGTTATTTGTTATGTCAAACACTCCTCAGATATTCATTTTAAACCAAATTATTAGATTCTTATTCGAACCTTTTTAATTTTTAAAACATATATGAAAAACAAATGCATGAATGAGATAAATCAATTTGAATCATGTGTATCATATCCAATGAACTATCGCTAACGACAACCATGGTCGAGCTATGAACCGTAGCTGATGTCGAGATTATCAATTGTTCTTCATCATGGATAATAGGAACTAGAAGAACACCCTCTTATAAAAGTAAGCAAGTTTCATTGGCTCAATCAGATTGTTTACTTTCCGGCTGCAACAATAAAAAGTAAGTTAAAAAATGTACCAATGCTTCCATTGCATTTTGATGTTGTCCCCCTCCCCTCGCCCCCCTCCACGTCTTACTACCCGTCCAATGATTTTAGGGATGAGGAAAGTAATAATTTTTTTAAAGTGTGGAAAAACATTTTTACGAAAAACCACAATCAGTTAAACCCGACACAGCTTCAAACCTTTATCTCCCCGTCATCGACAGTCTAGTCTACTGCGAGAGTAGCGCCTTAGACCATCAGGCCACCGAAACGGGTACGTGAAAGTGGATCTAGTTTCGATTCTAGCAGTTGTATAAGGTTATTTATATAAAAATTGGACTGCATTAAAGGTGAATCAATGAACTGTGTGGGGCGAATGAAGGTTTGACTTGATGAAGACGTCTGAGATGAATTGTGTTTAGTGAAGCTCGTCAACATATGAACCACAACGATGGCTCTGTGGAGGGATCTTTATTTGTGAGGACATAAGGATCTTCCGATAAACTACCTTGGAACAGGACGATTATATAGTAATACATGTTGATCTAGATAGTATTGAGGTAAAGTGCTTACCTCAGGATCTAATTTTCGTGGGTTCAAACACAACCTAGGTTAACGAAATTTTCTAAAACGATGAAAATCTGCATCACAAATTCCTTCGGTGGAGAAGTAAAGTGGTCGGGCCCATGTCGATTGGGGTATTTAAAAGATCCCTGGAAGGTGTATGGGTGAAAACCTTTCACGGAAAAATTGGTAGGCCATTTCGCTCTCTCTCGTAGAAATTCGGCTGGGAAGGCAACGGGGAACCACGACACTTTCTAAATCACCCCTAACCCCCTCCCGCACTTCTTATCCCTAGTATATGGTATTTCTTCCGGATTGTGCCGGCAGTATTAGACGGGAAAGGTATTTTTACATATCTTTCAGGATTCTTTTATATGACACAGTTATCAATAAGGGACCGACGGCTTTACCTCCCCTCCAAAGGATTCTTATCGCTCAAGAAATATCCATCGACCCCCAGCTGGGTTTGGATCCACGAAGATCGGCTCCTTAGGCGCATTTCACATGAATATACGTTCAGCTTAGGGTTCGAATCCTGCCAATGTAAACTTAGGGGTACAGTAATACCTAACAAATAATCGGCCTCGTGGTATAAGTGGTCAGAAAGAGCCCCTGACTGATGACCTAGAGGCCCAGGGTTCGATTCTCATCTGGTATTGGGGAAATTATTTCGAAACAGGAATAATTACCATGGTTAATTAAACTTGGGTTAGGTTAAGATCTTAAAATGGCTCCACCTCGTCATATTTACCATCATCAATCATCCTCTCAGTTTATAGGGACATGGAAAGAGTCTCCACGGTAAGGATGTAAGATTAGTACATTCGGGCGTCCCCTGAGAAACGATACATTAATACTGGCTAATCTTTCGGCAAACTGAGTTAGAGAATGATGTATATTTTTTTTAATTATTTAGCACCGCGTCTTACTACCCGTTCGGGCTATACGCTTTAAGTACTAATTACGCTAATGGATTGTGAATTGGGAAGGTTGAATTAGAGGAAGTGAACCCGCATTTGCGTGGAGGGAGAGGGGAAATCCATTTAGGAAAAACCACCCCCAGTTCACCCGACCGAGATTTGAACCTCGATCTCCTCGTCCTCAGCAATCGAGCTTAACACGACTAGCGCGTTAGCCAACTACGCCACCGAGGCGGGTGAGAATGATGTATTCCACACACATTATAATCATTAATATTATTATTATTATTGGTCACAGTGGATTTAATTGGGCTATATATCTTATCTTCATCTATATATATATTACGTATCGTTCGAAAGAAACCACGAGGACATTGCCATTAATTGTAGATAGTAACAATATTAATCATATCTATTAACCTTATTATATAATAATATTCATTATCATTATCATAATTATTTTTTACAAATGGTAATGGTCCTCAATGTTTCTTCCCAACGATACGTGATAGTTATCTAGATGAAGATAGAGTGAGCCCAATTAAATCAACTTTGACCAAATGATAAAAGGGATGATTCCCCGGAACCACTTTGGTAAGAACTGCCCTGTCCATCAGACAAAACAAAAGCGTAGACAAAGCGACGTGTAATTGTGGGTGTCATTGTTTGTCACCCGTCGCGGAATTTACACGCCAGCGCATCATCGATCCTGATTCTATACTAGGAGCGTGTACATTAACAACTTTATATCACGGATCGGCAACCGGTCGATCACGCAGCAACTATCGCCAGATCATCGCGTAAGGAAACCACATCGTCATTTAAAGTCGATCTTTTGAGTCTTTTAAACTCGCAAATAGAGAATGTCTAAATCGAGACGCAAAAATATTAAACACATAGTGATTTTGAAGGTGTTTTATGATGGACAAACTGTATATCAAGAACTTTCAAATAATATTTTAGTGTGAGCTAATCAACATTAATCACTCATGATCGGTAATATTTAAAAAAAATTGAATAGTTTAATATGAAGATGTCAGACACCTTATCTCAGCCGGTACCATGCCTGTCTACTGAGCTAGGGGTCCCACGTTCTATTCCCGGCATGACCAAAAAATTTATCTTTGGTGAAATGTAGGTTTCCCCTTTCATAGTGATAAATTAACGACCTAGGTCCTGATGTTGTGTCCATTCTGGATTCAAGTTGGTTTATAAGTCGTGTACTGATAGAATATGCCTGTCACAAAAATTAAAATATTTACATTTTTTCTATTAAGGTCAGGAAATAATTATTTGTGGAAAGTTGGAATTAAATAATAAAAATAGGAGGTAGAGACAACAAAAACGAAAGAATAGTGGAGAAACAAAGGATTATGACGGAACCTTTGAGAAGTTTTAAGTCAATAGGGGCCTACAAAATCTAACCACCCCTGCTTTTTATTATTATTTGATGTAATTAGCGTGCACTTTACTGAACCGAATGAATATATCTGCACACGAATTATTTAAACTAACTTAAATCTAGAAACCCAGCCCCTAGCACGTTAATTCATCATGGGAAAACCGAAATAAAAACATTTACTACACAATCCTATCAATTTTCTCATGCTGTGTTATAAATTGGAACAAAATGTTCAAAACATGTTTTCAGTAAGTTTTACTAAGAAAAAAATATATATCTCCTTGTTATTAAAAACTAATACTCTTAAGATAAAAAATAAAATAAAACAAAGGTTCAAACAATTTTTTAAGTTTCAAATCTTCAAAATCAGTTATTTATAAACTATCCTCAAATTATCATACATGCAAAAATAAAAACATTTAATATAAAAAATAACTCTAACAATGTTGAACGTCATTTTAAGGCAATTTTCAAACATTCAACACAGTACAGCTGTTATTATAGTCCGTTCAAGTTTAACTCGCACTTTAATATACGGTGGTGGAATTGGGACGAGGAAGGTATAATTAAAAAAAAAGTGTATCAGTATTTGCGAAGAAAAAATTGTCTACCAATTCAGGGTAAAAAATGCCATCAGTAGATCCGACCGTGGATCGATCCCCGATCTCCCCGTCTTAGCAACAACTCAGTCTAATACGAGAGTGATGCGCTAGACCACGTGATCATATATGTGGGTTTGTATGGTTATTAAAGTTCCTTCCTACCAGAATCAGACTACACAAAATGGTTAGCAAACACATTGAACAAAAGGTTTTAAATGTTGTATTTCTTTTTTAAAAAAAACCAACACACGACTTCTAAATTGTGTGTATTCTACTCTTAAGGCGGGGATGTAAGGAACGGGAGAAAATCAATCTTTTGTTTTGGTCAAAATATATCAAATAATTATCCAGTCGAAACAAAGCGTTAATTTTCTTCACATGGTGATATCAACAGTTGTTGAACATACTTCATGAGCGTAGCGGCATTAGATGAGAAACTTTTTAAATGAAAAAGTTGTTATTAAATTTCAGGATACACTTAAAAGATATTCAAAAACTGTTGATGACACCATCTGATGAATTAAAATCTATATTTCAACTGAAACATTATTTATTATTATGAAAAATGTTTTATTCTAAAAAGTGCACAAAACCGGCCTTTTCTTGCGTTCTACACACTCCCACCTTAATACGAATGATCATATAATCCTCCATTCAATATGAAATTGTTTCAGTGTTGCAAGAAAACAAATGGTTCAAATCGCACAATGAAAATCCCAGGATGGGGAGGAGCGGGAGTTATGATTTACAAACACTGGCGTCGTTTTATTGTTTCATTTTACGGAAGAAAATTAAAAACTCGTTTGCAAAGAAACCAACATTAGCGCATTTGTTGGAAGGGGTCAGACGGGGTGTGGCTGAGCGGAGAGGGGGTGGTACTTGCGTAGAAAAAAAAAATGAAAATGAAAAAAGTATCTGTTAAACAATCATTTCGAGTTGAAAATTTAAGAAACTAGTTGTACGATGAAAAAAAAACCTGTTGACATAATATGTAAAGCACCATAATCCATAATTAATAGAGTCCTTTTTGAATACATACCAAAGATTTTAATGTTTGTAAGACTAGTTAAAGTTAAATGTGGTTGTTAAAAAAACATATTTATAACTTTTTCACTGGGGATACACCGCAGAGCTATCCATTACAGTAAAATAGCTTCAAATTGGTGGTGGATATTTATACTTTGGTTAGGTTTGAATCAATAGCGAGTCACCCTCTTCGGTGGCCACATGGTCTAAAGAGTTACTCTCGCAGTAGACTAGACTGCCGATGACTGGGAGATTGAGGCTCATATATCAGTCGGGGAGCTGAGGGGAATTTTTCCAAAATTACTTTTCACGCTAAGGCGGGTACATTTCCTCTATATATAACCTTCTTAATCACTAAAACCATAAGCATAATTAGTACATGGGCGTATAACCCGAACGGATAGTAATACTCAACCAGACTCAGTGGAGAAGTTAGCTAACGCGCTTGTTTCGTGTTAAGCTGGACTGCCGAGGACGGGGAGATCAAGGTTCGAATCTTGGTTGGGTGAACTGGGGGTGTTTTCCTAAATGGTGTCCCACTCTACCTACACGCAAATGCGGGTTCATTTCCTTTATTCAACCTTCCCAATTCCTAAGCCACTTACTTAAGTGTATAACCCAAACGGGTAGTAAGACGCGGTGCTAAAAAGAAAGAAAGAAAGTAAAACTCGGTGCTATAACAAATAACCCAGCTAACATCCCTAGTCAACAGGTCGAGATATATAGAATATGGTCCACAAATACTCACGTGAAATCCCTTGGCTATAACCCAGAAACAAGGTCAAATGAGACACATGGTTATAAGCGTATATTATTGTTTGTGTCACCTGTCCACACCTGGGGTGAGTTAGACACGTTTGGTACACCCTAAAGTATGTAGAATATTACATACAATCGCAGATATTTTTTTATTGACACCGTGTCTTAATACCCATTCAGGTTATACACTTATGTACTGATTAAGATAGTGGTTTTGATGATTAGTAAGGTTGATTTTAAAGAAAGTGTACCAGAATTTGCGTGGAGGCAGAGTAAAAAAAATACAATTTAGGTAAAACCACCCTCAGTACACCCGACCATTATCGAATCACGATCTCCCAGTCATCGGCTGTCTGGTCTGTTGCGAGAGTAACGCCTTAGACCATACGGCCATAAAAGTGGGTCGTAAATAGTGGTTAAGCAAGGGGATTTGAGTAGTAATAATAAACACATATACAGCTGTAGTACGTATACATTTTCTTACCACATCCCACTACCCGCTCGGACTAAACACTTGATTTTATTAATGGGTTAGGTATAATAAAGGTATAATTTAGAGGAAATGTACCTGCACTTTTGTGAAGGGAGAGTGTGAAACCAATAATGGAAATCAAAACCACGCACATACGACCAGGATTCTATCCCCAACCTTAATGTCACAAGCAAACCAGACTCCACGATAGCGACATTTAGTCTGCGTACCCACCGACGCGGGTATGTTACTTTACTAAACATTTATATCGAGTAAGGACACAAATATTGTGATAACTTAATAAAATTGGAACCCGCCTCGGTGGCGTAGTTGGCTAACGCGCTTGTCGTGTAGAGCTCGACCGCTGAGGACGGGGAGATCGAGGTTCGAATCTCGGTCGGGTGAACTGGGGGTGGGTTTTCCTAAATGGTTTTCCACTCTCCCTCCACGCAAATGCGGGTTCACTTCCTCTAATTAAACCTCCACAATTCCTAATCTATTAGAGTAATTAGTACTTAAAGCGTATAACCCGAATGGGTAGTAAGACGCGGTGCTAAATATTAATATATATTAATAAAATGGGATAGTTTGGGAAACATAAACGTTCCTCCAATTCTGATATTTTTGCCAAGCATACAACAACAAAAAAAGCTATCGAGATTTTATATTGGCGATGACCTTTGACCTTGTCTAGAAAATATCGGTTAAGAAAACGTTCGAATAAAACAAAAACAAATGAAGTTTCGGCTAGACGAATTCAAATAAAATAAGAATTTATCCTCGGGTAAATATAGATCGGTGTTCGATGTTGGGTCAAATGTATACTTCATATAGAGACAAATTATTACAAATCAAAGGAACAGTCGTAGCACTTAAATAAGGTTTTCTTTGAATAAATGTAAAAAAAAAAAAAAAAAAAAGGTTTGATTCATTGCAGTTCATCGAGTTGTATTGGTTTAACTTTAAAATAATTTATTGTGGAGACTAAGAGAAACAACACAAGACGAAATATTGGACGGCGGAGAAATAAAAATATTTTCGAAGAAAACTATAAACTAATAGAGACAGAAGGTGAATTGGTGGGGTAAAACGGAAGGTTTGGAAAAAAGGAAAGAGAGTAAACATGTCTGCGAAGGATTCCGCAATTCAATTCCTAGTTGTACTTCTTCAATAACTTCTCCATCTCTTATTCGAGTTCAGAAACGTTTGGGTACTAAAGCCAAAAACAGGGCGAAGACCGGAAATGTCATCCTTGCAGGAGCGGGGGAAAGGGGGTATTCATGGCTAGGGGGTTGAGGGAAAAGGAAGGGGGAGGGGGGTTGAAAAAACGGTCATGAGGTATGAACAGGGGAGAGGACTCCTCGAAAAGAGTCAACAAGCCACGACGCCGGAATTACAGGACATAAATATTAACCTCTTACAGCATTTCATAAAAATATATACAAAGTCAAATAAAAAAAATGGGAAGTTCTTTTCATGTCTTCATGTTCTCCAAGTACGAACCTTCTTCCAGATTTAAAGGTGCTATATAAATAAACTTTAAACTTTTAGTTGTGAATTGTAACATTAAGGCAATGTGTAAACAGAGGTGCAAACAGAAATATATATTTTTTGGGAGATGGGGTGACTGGAAAAACAATGTATTGACGCTACTATTTCTGTGATTTTTTGTTTCAATTGGGTATTAATGGGATACTTTTAATTTGTATAGAGGTAATATTTTTTTGTTTGAATACTAAGGTGTAAGCCTAGTCTTAAAGTTAGGTTATGCTTTCGATACATCTTATATTCTTTATGAATATACATTATTGTGCAGCCCTTTTTTAATATAAATAACCTTATCTGACATCTAGAAAAGTTATAGATCTAATTTCACGTATTCATACGTCCAGTCATGTGATCTTCAGCTGTCCCTTTTGACAGATATTATTAATATCTATATAAAAAAAGATATTTTACTCTGCCAATTTATTATTCGAATTATTTATCGTGTACTTACTGAACCGACTGATTATATTTACACACGACTTATACCAAATTAAATCTATAACAGACACAACACCAAGTCACCCCGGCCATTCATTCATCACTGAAAGGGAAACCCACATTTCACCAATAATGAATTTTTCACTCATATCAGGAATCGAGCAGAAGGCCCTTAGCTCAGTAGGCAGACATGCCACTGACAGAGAGATAAAGCGGCGGGCGATAGGACCAATTAAATATAGATTTGTTTGTATTTTCTAAAATTGTGTCCTACCCTCCTCCAATGCAGCACGGGCGTATTTATAATTTTTTAAAAAGCTTAACGTCCTTATTAACAGGGCCTAGTCTTTAATGAAAAAAAATTACCTATAAAATGACTTCAAATTTACAAAAATTTACCCGCCTCGGTGGCGTAGTTGGCTAACGCACTTGTCGTGTTGAGCTCGATTGCTGAGGTCGGGGAGATCAAGGTTCGAATCTCGGTCGGGTGAACTGGGGGGTGGGGTGTCCTAAATGGTTTTCCACTCTCCCTCCACGCAAATGCGGGTTCATTTACTCTAACTTAACCTTCCCTATTCCTAATCCATTAGCGTAATTAGTACTTAAAGCGTATAACCCGAACGGGTAGTAAGACGCGGTGCTAAAATATTATATTACAAAAAATTAATCAAAAAATTAACATAAAGTGATAAGTTACACGACTAAATCAAGCACATGAGTTATAAATATAAATTAAAATAACAGTTTTAACACCTTAACTCTTGCATTCTACTAAATACAATATTGATTTACAATGTTTTTGCCCCACAAGTAATAGCTACCCCCTCCCAACACAACCCTCTCCAGCCTAAGTTCCAGTCACACCAGGAATGTATATTTTACAACCATACAAGTAAAGCGAATACAAAGTTCATTAAATTATCTCTTCATCCAGACAGTTGTGGGTTGAAAAAAAAATTAGGTTTTGAGTCTGTATGCTTCTCTAAATTTCCGATGATATTTAAAAATATACCTAATAAGGCCTAATATTAAAAATATACCTAATAAGGCCTAATACATACTCAAAGATTCCTAAAAATAAGCCAAAAAGGACGCAATTGAAGAACACATTACCTAAAAAGAATCCAAAATTACAAAACATTAACAAAAAAAAGTATCTATAAAAATACATTTCCGCAACCAGGGGATCGTGTATATAATTTATGTACACATTTATATCTGTAATATAATTATATATATATATATATGCCTATATAAAGATGACATGTCATCAAAATCCAAGGCCTAGGTATTAATATAATAGCCCATCAACGTAAATACGAGAATATCCTAAGAGGGTAGGCAGTAAGACGTGGAAAAACGAAAGAAAACAAATATCTTTGAATTCACATAATATTTAGGTACATCCCGTAACCTACACCAAGTTTAAATTGATTGTAATGGAGGGAAAACCCTTTAATCCAATTTCCTTAAACGCTTTTGTCTGTGTGCTTCTAGATTTGTACATAACGTGTCATTTCAGGTAAAATATATCAACCCCCAACCCCCCACACACTCTTCTTCCTACAAAGTGGGCCAGAGTAATTGCAATGCGCCGATACTAAAATAAATTACGACGATACACTATCCGACCAACTTATATAAAAGCAATATTATGTTCTTGCTCGGTTCACACGCTTTCAAAAAGAATCAATATTTCCCCTTGGACATGCAAGTAAGTATCTACAAACACATGGCATTCTTCCAACAACAATTTAGACAAGAGTGAGGATTAAAACGGGATAAGTACGCTTTATGAGGATAAGTAGATGACTAAATGTGCGTTTTTTTCCCAATGTTCTTAAAGAAATTAATGTTCTTAAAGAAATTAATTTTCTTGGGTATAAATGAAATAAAATAAGGGCTACATAAATAGCACTCTACTAGTGGCCCTTTAAATTAGGTTTTTCCTTTCGTAATTTGTTTGTTTAACATATGATATACAAATTAAATAGTTACTTATTATGTTTACTTTACATTTTAATATTTCAGAATCCTATATCTTAATACAGTCTATTAAAGTTTTGGTTTTATTCTAATAAAACATATTTAGTAGTGATGTGAATATTACACGGTAGAAGAATTTATAAGTAGGTAAGTTTGAATTAGTGCCATATATATATATATATATATATATATATATATATATATATATATATATATATAT
>CABFOW010000115.1:50479-109078 GCA_902141385.1 Timema californicum
AGGACCTACAGTTTAACGTGGAATCCGAACCACGGTGGAGGCCTGGCATTCCCCACATTCACAAGATGTCTTGTCAGAGGTGAAGGAAGGGTTTGGTAATCAGATAAATCTGTGCCCGAACCGAGGATTGAACCCCGGCCGCCAGCACAGAAGTCCGACACCTTACCCCTAGACCGCCAGGTCACCATATAAAGTAATAAGACATACCAAATAAAATAGCATTTGTAAGTGACATCAAGCCTTTAGAAACCTTTTTTAAAATAAATTTTAAATATTTTGACTTTAAAATAAAATTTAAATTCTTAAAAGATTCGAGGATTAAAATTTTTGTTCGAGATTCAAAAGAAAATTTATTATTTGGGTTTGAGAAATATAAGATTGGACCCATTTCTACAGTAGTCCCATTGCTTCTTTGGTGCTGAGTGACAGCTCACAGCTGACAGCTTTGAAAAGTTACCAGACCAAATGTTGTATCCCTACGCCGAACCATATGATCTGCAAAAACATGTGTTTAGCAGCTGTCACTTCTGACAGTCAAATTTTAGGTATACACCTAAATGTTGACTGTCAGAAAGTCAGCTTTGAACTGTCTGTCAGCACCAATCAAACCACGGGGCTACTGTACTTACATGCATGTATTAGGAGTAGTAGATGTATAAGACTCGGCGCAAACTATTCGACTTTTAACCCAGGATAAAAGCTTGAATTCTGAGCTGTTTGTGAATGATACATTTTCTGTCCTTCAGATAATCCGAACAATCATGTAGGTACTTTAGGGGAGAGGGGAATATTGAACAAGACATTTAATACATTATAAATGCAAACGAATTAAAAACTATTGACAACCCACACCAGTGGGCACGTGGTTTAAACATAGAGGTTATGTAGTATGGTTTGCTGCTGACCAGAAGGTTGAAGTTCGAATACAAAGCAGCTATACTGAGGATGGCTTTACGGTTTTACCTAAATAATTCTCAGCTTTCCTTCCGCGCAAATGCGGATATATTTAATCAAAACTCTAGCTTATATAATTATTTAGGATACATTGTATTAGCTATATAATTATTTAGGATACATTGTATTAGCTATATAATATACACTACGTATTAGGGCTACACGCATACATAAGTTATATATATATATATACATATATATATATATATATATATATACCCACATCAGTGGCATAGTTAACTAACCCACTAGTTTCGTGTTGAGCTAGACTGCCAAGAACGGGAATAATGAGGATCGAATCTCGGTCGGATAGACTGGGGTGGGTTTTTCCTAAATGATTTTCCACTCTCCCTTCACGCAAATGCGAGTTCACTTCCTTTAAATTCAACCTTCCCAATTCCTAACTCATTAGCGATAATATTACTTAAGCGTATAACCCAAATGGGTAGTAAGACACGGTCCTATAATATATATAAATTAAGCTAATCTGTGTGTTTAGCGAGAAACGGGGCATTTATTTTTATCTATAATAGTACGCCGGATACTTGACATACTGCACTAAGGTTTATATAATTGGGTAACGACCCGCTTCAGTGTTATTCTCACAGTAAACTGGACTTTCGATTACGGGGAGGGTAGATCGGGGTTCGAATTCCGGTCGTGTGTACAGAGGGTGATTTTCTTGAAACAGTTTACCACTCTTTCTCCGCGCAAATAAGGGTACACGTCATGTAAATTCAACCACGTTTATTCCAAACTCATTTGAATTTTTAGTACAAAAACGTATAACCTGAACGGGTGGTAAGACGCAATACTAAAAAAAGTATTAAATAATGGATCGAACCTGTTGAAAAGTAATTAGTATCTTAGTCAGCTCCACCAAGAATCGAACAGGCGTTTCTTTAGACTTGTGGTCATCCACTCTAGCCACCGATCCACGGGGATGGGTATCCATCCATCTGGGTAATAGAACAAGCCCCTACGAGAACACCCAATTCGTTTAGATTCCTAATATAATCACGACCAATCCATTTTGACAAGTAATAAGACCTACTGACCCTCAGGCCATTGGAAGAGTTTTTTTTTTAAATCGTGAGAAAGGAAAACCTTTTTAATAATACAAAGGTATTGTCTACCTCCCCAAAAAGTGAAACTTTTTGACAGTTGTATCGTGAGTTAAATCCCCCTCCCACCCCCTTCAACTTTTTGTGGGGAAAGAAAAGGTAGGGTGGTATTGGGGGGGAAAGGGGAGAAACTTCTCCCTCCACTTCCCATTGTTTTAGTAGTGCGTGTGGCTCACCTTAAAGTCCGGAAGCTGCCAGAAGGTAAAACAATTCCAGACATCACCCACATCATGCAGAGGTTGGGGAGTTGTTGAACCTTCTCTCGCCTTCTTTAAGCCGTTGCAACACAGCCTCCAAAGGCAGGGAAGAGAGTGTCTTAAGAGTCCCTCGACTATCCGGGAAACTACAGTAGCCCCATGGCTTCTTTGGTGCTGACTGACAGCCCACAGCTGACGGATTTGAAAAGTTACCAGACCAAATTATGTATCCCTACGCCAAACTAAATTATCTGCAAAAACATGTGTTTAGCAGCTGTAACTTCTGACAGTCAAAATTTAGGTATTTAGCTAAATGTTGACTGTCAGAAGTCAGCTGTGGGCTGTCAGTCAGCACCAAAGAAGCCATGGGGCTACTGTAGGTGCTCGAACAATAAAACGTCTTGGTTTTCTTTTACCACCACGTCTTACTACCCATCCGTGTTGGACGCATATTATATCAATCACGCTAATGTGTTAGAGGCAAGGAAGGTTGAATTCAGAGAAAAGTACCCGCATTTGCGTAGAGGGAGAGTGGAAAACCATTTAGGACAAAATACCTTCCAACCGAGATTCGAACTCCGATATCCCCGTCATTGAGATTCGAGTATATTAAGAAAGTGTCGCCTTTGTGTTAGACCATGTGGTCACCGAACTTATTAAAGTTAAGTTTTAGGTGGTTTTCACTAAAAAGCAAATATATAGGTAGGCTTATCTGTTAGAAAATGTATTCTTTGAAAAAAAATGATTTTGTTAAATTGAGTTTAAACTACGATCAAACGGTGTCAATTTATATTTTGAGTACCCTTTGGAAAATACAAACATGCTTCCGGTCATTAATGATAACGTAGTTTGCTTAAATATTTTGAAAACAATTTTTAAAACGTGGGAATTCAGACAAGTGAAAAAATTATTAACTATATTTAACAAAGAGCAACAACAAAATTTAAAAATAATTATTTAATAGAGACAAACTATTTCACTTCCTATTTCGCTTTTGTCAACTGATTAATACAGAAAAACACACTTCCATACATTTTTCGGGTTCGAATGTTATCTCGTATCTAGTTCCACGGTTAATCAAACCTTGGACAAGCTTTAAAATTGCGAGATAAAGGTTGTTGCGAGCTAACATCATCGTTTCTTAAGTTTTTATAACTAACATCAAATCTACGCTAGTAAATAAAACAATATTTCAGTAGATACGTTTAGTTTAATGTTCTGTTAATATTAATTTCAACAGTCTCAAATATTTTCCAAGGGGTGGCATTTGAATATAAATTTTTAAACAAAGGGGGAAAAAAATATGTTCAAATTCGATCAATGTATATAACAGATAATTAAGAATATTGAAACTATCGTTCGTAGAAAATTAAACTACAAGTATCTAATTAAGCAATATTTTATTAATTTTGGTTGGGAAAGGGTTTTTGTTGTAAAACAAATTTGGCAAGAATAAAGACAAAATTGCATCCCTTTCGACCCGACCCTAAAGGTCATTCGACAGCAAAAAATTTTACCGCGCAATTTTAACAAGTGCATCATTATTTTAAGTAATAAATAACGATTCAATGATTTTAAATCATTACAGATCACTAGCAATAAAGGGTAAGACTTGCTATTTCATACTCATTACATGCCATTGTTAAGGAAAATTAATTAATGTATGGGGCTGAAATTTAGTATAACTTGACCTTCACATGAGGTGTAAATAGTGAAATATTTATATTATTAATAGCAATATCATTAAAATCTTATTTTTTATTTTATTCTAAGCTATATCTAATACACTATATGAGAAAGTTTTTAGTATTGTGTCGTACTATTTATTTTTTACCTGTTCTCGCTTTGGCGTGAAAACGAAAGACTAAGGAACAAGAAATACACATGGCTTATTCGGGAGTTAATGCTCTTTTATACCACCGAGATCAAAAAGAACAGACCGAGAAATAAAAAAGAGTTCCAAAAGAAGAAAAATAAGAGCTAATAAAAAAAAATCTTCATGAAGTGTGTGGTGCCCGTGAATTATCGCCACCGAGGAAGCAAACTCGTTATGGTAATTATCGCGGCCACAGAGGAAGAGAAGAATAAGCCAAGTGGTTATTCAGACGTCCTGCCTCCTTGGATATAGGTCCTTTGCGGTGTCTGAATTTCATTTTCAGCGAGAGACACTTTTAGGAAAATAGAGCAGAGGGCCAGTGGAGATTAGTCGGTAGATGGGGGTGGAGCGAGGGGGGAAGGGCGTATCGTAACGAGAACATTTTCTTGTCTGTCCCATCGGTAGTCCCACAGTCTAGTGTATGAAACTTGTTGAAAAGCCCAAGTTTTAGACGGTGACAGAGAGTGTGAGGTTCGAATCTTGGCAGGGTGAAGTGGCTGGTTTTGGTCACATGTGACGTTCTTATCACTCTTGTAAACAAAGTCGGGTGCATTTTCTCTAAACTAACTCCCTCAACCCTACCCCTAAGATAATCACCTAGAATAAAACATGTACAAGCGGTCTTAAGGACAAAGGCATCTTTCTCGTCTTGTATGGTTTTCTTATATGGTTTCTTTGTATACTTCACCACAAATGCATGTACGTTTCGTCTAAATTTTACTACCTCAATCAACCCTACCCTCTTTAGAATAAAAATTCGGATAGCCCAGATATGTTAGTAAGACGTGGAGCATGAGTAAATTCTGTTTAAAAATATCACCTTTGGTTCTACATCCACCATTTAAGGGTGCTAAATGGGAGATCGCTGGGAAGAGTTGAACACGTTTAGAAATTCCAGATTATTTAGAAAGTTTTTGATATTTTTAAATTTAGTTTTTGACAAAATGTAGGCGAAAGTTCTGATCACGTACAAAGTTTAAATGGCTTAAGAAAACTGTATGATAGCTTACATAAAATCCTATAAAATAATACTACATCATCATAAAAACGTGAGTCTATAAAAACAGAACTTTATATGGTAGAGGAAGGCTAGTTCTAGCTTGCTTTAATCTCAGTACACATACAATTAATTAAACTACAAATTTAAAACCTTAGTTTGTAAGAAAACTAATGATAATTTTCCTTTAAATTTTATTAGAAACTATATTTAAAAATATCAAATAATTTCTTAAATAATCCGGGATTTTAAAACGCCTGCAACGCGTCTCACTGCTCTACCTTGTAACACCCTCAAAGCAAATGTGGCTATGTTAATTACCCTCCTCAACCTTATCCCGTAGATTAATCCGTAAATTATTCCTTTTATTTGAACGTATGAACACATGTTACCTTTACGGGAATTTCTTGATTGATTAAGGTGGGATGGAAGGGAATGTGAAAAAACAGTGTTTTTTTGCCAAAATAAATAAAATATTGCTCCAGTACAAGCATAGAATTTAATATTCTTCACATGGTGACCTCAAAATTTCTCTGATATCTGTCAAGGGTGTTCTAGAATTTAATGACAAAATTTTCTCACCATTTAAAAAGTTTATTAAATAATAGTACCATGTCCATTGACAGATATTCAGTAGCTTTTGATATCAAAATGTGAAGAAAATTTAACTGCACAAGAATAATATTCCATTTGTTTGGTCCAAACAAAAATTAATGTTTTTCCATAAAAACTGAAAAAAAACTGGACTTTTCTCGCGTCACCTTCCATCCCACCTTAATCTCTCCATTTTCTATGCCCTTACTCCGTACATATACCCTTTTCCCCCGCATGCTGGCAAATAATCCCGAAAAAAATTGACATGAAAGAACAGACTTTTTGTAGAATCAAGTGACTTTATTGGAGGCCTTAGAACTTATAGAAGCGTATAAGGGTTGGAAGAGGGGGGGGGGAGGGGCGATAACTCTCCCGAGTCGGCTAATGATGTTAAAATGGGCTCATCACAAGGTCCTGGAACTCGAGACACAAACCTAGTCTTAAGGGTTTGCGATAATTAAAACGGGGTGATTCTTAGCGGTCTATTAACAATGAAGATAATGATGGAAAGCACCCATGATAGTAATTACGCACGATGCTCATCATTTAATGACTCGGTAACTGGATATTTAATAGACCAGAGGTACAGAATATATGGGTCTGAGAGATCAAGAATTTATTCAACTGCTGAGCTCTGAACGTATATCAAGATATAACTCATCTATTCTGTTCTCTCTCTTTTTTTGTTTTTGTTGCCATTTTAAGCCTTAATAAATCTAATTTTTCGTAAAAGCCCACAAGTACAGTACAATATGTAATATGAAGACGTAAATGTAAGGAAAGATCCACAAATACAACACAATGTAAGGGCCCACAAGTACAGTAGAAGATGTAAGGCCCCACAAAAGGGGCGAACAAAAAAAAAGTACCAGGTATAAGAAAGAGGTGCAAATGATGACACTTATACCTAAAGAAGAAACCAAGGTGCCGTCTAATTTATATTGAAACCTACATTAGGCCTATAGTATTAAAAAAACAATTCCTTATACACAGCTTTGTTGAGAGGTACACTGTGAATTTATTCCTGTAACGACAAACCTTGACAAGACGTGTATTAATCACAACTTGTGAATGTGTGGAGTGCCAGGCCTCTACCGTGGTTCGGATTCCACGTTAAACTGTAGAACCTCCCTTTCATCTCACAATCACCCTACAGTAGCCCCATGGCTTCTTTGGTGCTGACTCACAGCTTTAAAAAGTTATCAGACTAAATTACGTATCTCTACGCCGAACTAGATGGTCTGCAAAAACATGTGTTTAGCAGCTGGCACTTATAGTACGTCTGGTACATAGCAAATAAAGCCAAAAAGCTGCACTTTTTGATTGGAATATGCCACTTTCTGTAGTCATAGGTAAGGGAAAAAGAGACCTTTTCAGATAGGGAGCCACTTGAAAATCCGTGCAGGACACCAAAATGGCGGTCATTTATAGCCGCCATTTTAGTGTTCTTAATTCCATGGTATCTCAGCTTCTAATATTCCGATTTAAGTTTTTTTTGTTTTGTTTGAAAGCTCTTGCTAAGAAGAAACTAATTGGTTATTATATATTTATCTCCAAACTTTAAGGTTTCTACACAATTTAAGAATTTATGAAGATTTCACTTTTCTCACAAATCTCATTGCTAACTATCTTTTTTATTGTACATAATATCTCCTTTATAGGTGATATAAAAAAGAAAGAGAATTATTTTATCTTTCCATTGATACTAAGAAAATCTATTTTAATAAACTACTTCTTGAGAAATTACTGGTCAAATGAAACGACTGGTTTACAATATTTCGTTTACTTTACTATTACAATAAGATAGTAACATAATGTTTACAAAAATGTTTGAATAATAGGAATGCTCCTGCAAATTAACTTCTTCTTAGCATCTTAAATGTCTCTAAATCAAGCTATCCTCTTCCTCATCTTCCGAATCATACCTGGAACAAAGTAATTATTTTCATATAAACTCTTAAAAAGTTAACAAGTAAAGAAAAGTATTTTTGACGCCTGGTATTTGAAAAAGAGTCTACATACAGAAGACGCTAAATGCAAAAATAAATATAATGATCTTGAAAGTGATGGAAATATTGAAATTTAGAAATTCTCAACTAAGCACATGCCTTTTATTGTATTTATTGTCGCATTTTTGACCTCCAGTGCAGTTCCTGCAAAGCAGCGTGCATGGAACCTTAGCCTTTGAACAGGAGCATCGTGTACGGCATTCAGAGCAACTGCAATTAACCAATTCTCTACAAGCTGCCCAAATCGAGGGCAGAGAAGACCAGACCGGCACCCACTCCCCTGCAGCTCTGGTACATTCCCATCCTTCTGGTCCTGGAACGTTGTCTATCACTGAGCAGGCACGACCCCAGACTTGTTCTGCCTGGTATGCTGAACGGAGACAATGCTGCCTTAATGCCTCTTTAGTTGGGGGCAAGCTTGATAGACTGCGACTTTTTGAAGTAAATAGAAGCTTTCTAACATGATTGACTGAGAATTCTTCTCCATCTTTGTAGTAAATCAAAACAGTAAACTTCTACAGACTGGCCAAGCATCTTCAGAAAGGCCTGCTCAATATGAAACGCTGCAAACATGGCTACAAATTTGGATTCACCATAAAATTCAAGCCAGTTCCACTGGATGGATTTAGTCAAGGCAAATAGAGGTTGCGCCACACATATGACAGGAATTTGTCTTGGATTTAAAAACGTTGTAATTTTTCTTATTTGATCCATTCCGTGCTTCAGCATTGACGGCGAAGAAGAACTTTCATTGAATAGAGGTAAAAGAGAGTTACGTGTTAATTCAAATGATGAAGAGCCTACCTTTGAAGCATAGAACGCTGCCCAGGAAAGATCTAAGGGCCCATCTTTTCTGTCGCTAAGAATATGGTCTAGCCATTCCTGTTCCGTTTTCCACTCGGATCCAAATTTAGAAGTTGACATTTGAGAACAGGTGATCTCGCTTGCTATTGACACAGGAGGTTTCTTGGGAGGCAGTGTTACAGTCTTGACAACATTGTAGCTGTCTGGAAGCTCTGTCACTTTCCTGTTACTTTGATCGACACAAGAAATGCTTGTTGCGAAATTACGAGGCTCACCAACTTCTCCTTCGCCGGGAATTTGAAAGATAGAAATTGCTTTTCCGTGGTAATATGATTCTGAAGTTGTACTGCTGTAGTTATGATCCATGTTATCGTACGCACCAATCACAAAGAGACCATGAAGCAAATTTGAGGGGCAAAGGACACCTTCTTCTTGAGCTCTCTTAATCTCCAAGTGAGCCAGACTTGCTGTTATCTCCATAATTCTGTTTGGTGATATTGAGAGGCCTCTTTTATGCATGCTTTCAATTATTGTATTATTTCGTGTTCTTCCAAATATAGACAGGCACACGTATAATGGAACTGGTGGTTCATGACTTTTCTTATGACGAATAATGTTGCCTTTTGGAATGTTTTCACTGTGGATGAAAACTATTAATTGGCTGATAGTCAAAGCAGGCTGAGTTGCTTTAGTCACATTCTCTTCTGAAGAATAGCCATGAAGTAAAGAACACACTAAAGAGAGAAGTGCCGGAGGAACGCTTGCAGCTTGTTGATCATCGTTCAGATGACCATCAAGCGTAGCTTTGTGCTGGGTTATGATCTTTCTAATTTGCTTAATAAAGCTTTCACATGCAACAGCATCATCATCAAGGTTTTCAGAATGAATATATTAAAAAATATTAGCACCATCACGATAAAGGAAGTAATCTCTGCCTGAATGTTGAGCTTTGAACTGTGGGAAGTGATCGAGAATTCTCTCGCGTAAACGGGTATTATGTGTGTTTTGAAGGTCTTTACTCTTCATTCCCAGAATATTTGCAAGGCTGTTTGCATATATAATCTTTAAGTGAGCCATTTTTAATAAAATCTCAGTATTATCAGATTCAGAGGCCTTGTTTTTCTCTCTTATGAAGCGTGCAACGGAAGCCATACTCTCGCAGATGGAGTTGACCTCTTCTTCTTTTACCCCAATTGATGCTCTCAGACAATTGTTCAGGTTTGTATAGCACTTCGAGTGGTACTTTGCTTCCTTAGCAACCAAATCGCCACCCTCTAGGAATGCTTTAAGGTTTGTGTTATTGGTAATATCGACACATCTCTTAAGTTTATCGTCTTGTAGGGAAGCAATTCTATATAGAGGTTTTCGAGTAGTGCCCTTTTGATTGCATATAAAACACATTTCATCTTTCATTTTAATAAATGATGTGGAACAACGCATATTCCTTGGGTTTTTTTCATCTGGCTCTAATAAAGTCTGTGGAAGGTTCTCATGTGAATCATTTGGCAAAGAGGATGAACGTTTGCGTTTCTTTGCTCTGGCTAGTTTTGTTCTGTTGAAGTTAAGTGCACACTTTTTATACCAATTTGCTTTATTTTTTTAATGTTCCTTCTATACCTTCACCCTCATTTTACTTTTGTACATCCAAACATGGGGGCAATGCACCGAGATTCTGAAATTATGTTAAATTTTCCGAAAGCGTCTTGTAGCCAGCACCAACAAGTGCTTTTTCAGTGTGTAAGGCTGGGCAAATATAGCCTTCATCACTAGATTCTTGACAAATGCAACATTTGGTCCAATCTATAACACGAAGCTCAAGTGGAGATTCAAAGTCAACATTTGCCAGGCGCAGGCGCCTTGAAGTCATTTTGAGAATTATTAAATTCAGTCTAATCTGCAAAAATGAATGTTAAATGATTTATATGAATATAATTTTATATTCGAATGAAAACAAATGTAAGAGAAATCACACACAAAATACAAAAACAAATAAAAAAACTAGACGAACACTAAAATCAATTTTTTTTAATTACGAGTAAATTTTAAGGCTTAGAGAAAAGTAAATATGGTAAAATAATTTACTTAATAAGAGCTTTTAAATAAAAAAATTAAAATTAAAATCGAATCATTAGGAGCTGAGATACAACCAATTCTAGGACTCCAAAATGGCGTCCATAAATAGCCGCCATTTTGGTGTCCTGCACGGATTTTAATGTGGCTCCCTATCTGAAAAGGTCTCTTATGACCTCATTTATGACCACAGAAAGTGGCATATTCCAATCAAAAAGTGCAGCTTTTTTTTATGTACCAGACGTACTATTATGACAGTAAGAATGTAGGTATATACCTAAATGTTGACTGTCATAAGTCAGCTGTGAGCTGTCAGTCAGCACCAAAGAAGCCATGGGGCTACTGTACCATTACACATTAGCGTAAGTGCGTATAGCCTGAACGGGTAGTAATACGCAGTGATAATAATAATAATAATAATATTAACAACAACAACAAACCTGGATAGTCTATCAAGCCTTTACAGAGAAATATGAAGACTGAACATTAAAAAAAACTTTTAAGAGCATACAGGGAATCATCTTATTTTTGTCCGACAGTCCAGAACAAGTTATGCTAATGTAAGCCCTAAATTAATGCGTAAGAAATGAAGCTAGTAGTTAAAATATAAAAAAAAGTTAAGTAAATTCAAAATGACTACATCATTATAATGAATGTTAGTGAATCCTATTAATAAACAATGGTGCCACCTACCGCGACACATGTGCCTCACCTGTGATGAGATAGGTCTTGAGATTGCTTTGGTAGAAATATCAAAGATTGTTCGGGGGGCGAAGGACTTGGAGAGAGTTTATGAGGTCGAGCTTAGTAGTGTGCAATGAATGACATCCGTCAATTGTATCACATGGTAGACATAGCAATGATGCAATTGTTGATGGTTTAAGGTATCTCAGTTTACTGGCGTCATAACGTTCCTCAGAGGAGTAGGTGCATCTTAAGGTGAGATCAAAGGGTACGTGGGTAAATTCAGTATTTTTATAAACTTGTATTAATTTTTTATTTGCCCAAAATAAAAAATATTGCTTGAGTATGTAAAGTAGCCCCGTGACTTCTTTGGTGCTGACTGACAGCTTACACCTGGCTTCTGACAGTCAACATTTAGGTATATACCTACATTTAGCCTGTCAGAAGTGACAGCTGCTAAACACATGTTTTTTAATATCATATGGTTCGGCGTAGGGATACATAATTTGGTCTGGTAACTTTTCAAAGATGTCAGTCAGCACCAAAGAAGTCATGGGGCTACTGTATGTTTAATTTAATTCTATAAGCATAGTAATATTAACATGTGTCGACTATTTTTAGTGAGCAATGCTTAAATCGACCAAAATTCTCTCTCTTTATTTGAAAAGTCTCTGGTCAGATTTCGCGATGCTCAATGACAAAACATTCAAGAATTTCTGATATTACAATATGTGGAAAATTAAACTAAACGGTAGCTAACGAGGCAATGTTTTTTTTATTTCGTCAAAAACAAAAAAGTTTGCTGCTGTAAGAAAATACAAGAATTTAAAAAAAAAGGCTCTTAGCTCGCGCTCATTTCATCTCACCAACTTAATTGTGAAAGACTATCTCAGCGTTAAGACGGGAACTGATTTATCTAGGATGATTACATTCTCTGCAGCCTATACATATAATAAATATCGTTATATATTTTTATTACCGCCTCTGTGATCTAGTAGTCAAAAGTTCCTGGCTACAAATCCAAAGCTCTCCGGTTCAATCCCCGACGTTTACAAATTTTCTATGAAGCAGGTCTGGAGCGGGGTCAAGTCAACCTCGTAAGGATAAATAAAGAACAAATCGAATGAAAAAGTAGTGGCTACAGTCTAGAAAACAGGTTTACTAACGGAGGGTTCGTCGTGCTGACCACTCAACAACCTCCATCCACAGAAGTTGGCACTATCTTGGTCAACGGGTGACGGTAGCTCGGTCAATATAGCTCGATGGCCGCTGACACCATTGAGTTTTTTAAATATGTAATATTATTGAGTAATTTTGCTTTGTCAAAGAAAAGTTGTCCATGTAAATTCAATTGTTTAAGTGCTCCCTCACCTCATAAGTCTAGTTTGAGGAAAAGAGAAACGAAACCTCCATTTTAAATTGTGTTTTATTGTGACTATTTCAAGGGGGCTGGTTGCTATACCTCGTTTAATAAGTCTACTTCAATCGGTAATCGAATAAAAACAAAACAGCTGGATAGAAAAAAAAAGTCTATAGGCTCTCTCTGATTCTCAGCGGTGATGTCACATTTTGTAGTGACGTGGAAACAGGAACAATGAACTATCACAAATCGAAAAGAAGAGATGACCAGTTTGTATCAAGCGGTATTTAAATATACATCGCCATCAGTTAAAGAATACAAGTAATAACAATCTTAGTAATAAAGTGAAAATGAGGAGGTGGTGGTGGTGGTGTAGAATAATCGTGACTTCATCGTAGAACCCAAACTGACTTTAACCATCAGGTACCGCACCATCCCGCTCGGAAGAGTTCTTTGCTCTGGCCTAGCATTACCTCATCAAGAGTGTTTGGATGCAAGCATACTTCAAAGCTGTTGAATGAAACATGTGTTCAACATGACTTATGATTTAATGGTCTATGCCTTCCAGGGAAGTAGAGAGAATTAAAGAGGGGGAGGCTGTCCACCACGTCTTGGAAGAAACAGGTTCTTTCTCTTTCAAATATGTAAGCTCTAATTCCAGTTATGACTACCCCAAGGAGACATGTCAAGGAGGAACAGGCAGTGTTGATGGAATGGTTCGCGTGCATGATTCTGACAAAAGTGTCTCATATATAGGGTGGCCTCTACCCAATTCTCCCCCCCCCCCCNGGAAGGAATTCCAATTTTTCCATACAGCTTATATTGAAGAAAGAAGTAATCAAATTTCATTTTTCATCAAATTAACTAGTGTGAAGTAATGTAACCGTTGAATATATATAACAATGTAACTTATGTTTAAAAGAGGATTATCTAATATTGAAAACGCTGACGTGGAAGTATATAGTTCGAATCCCAGACCCTTGGTGAGAGTTTTCCAGATAAAACCTTTCACTTTGTAATGTCCATTCTGCTTCCCTACTAATGTGTGTGAATTTTCTCCTTAGCCTTATCGACTATAATAATATAAAGTTGTTAAGGGGCCCACCTACTCAAAGGGAAATATACTCACACGGAGATATTTATCATAAGAATCAGTTCTTAAGCTTGAAAACACTTAAAACAATCCTTAATTACCTTAACATTTTCTGTTGTGAACTTGTTAAAAATACTTTATTAATTTAAGGAAGACAATATATGCTTATAACAATTTATTTTTAAATTAGAATTGCGACTTTCCACGTATCAAGACTGTTAAAATGAACTAATCTTAAACAATTTTCAAGAAACTTGTATAATTATCTTAATTTAAATCCAAGTATTATTAATTCAAGTGTATCACAAACTGATCAGTGATGGTTATTCACAACATCAGTCCTAAGATAAATCAAATTCATCGAACGCGGGATTCTTGGCTTTGCGTGTCAATGATCTACCACTGAGACATTCTGATTCATCTCGTATCCAGTGCCATTCACTTTTAATTCCTACGTTTGGATTGACATTTATCACTTTTTTTTTGGCACTGAGTCTTACTACCCGTTCGGATTGTACACCTATGTATTAATTACTCTAATGCGTTAAGGATTAGGAAGGTTGAATTTAGAGGAAGTGTTCTTACATTTACGTAGAAGTAGAGTGGGAAACCATTAAGGGAAAAAAACCACCTTCAGTACACCTGAATGGGATCGAACCCCGAAATACCCATCTTTGGCAGTCTAGTCTATTAGGATAGTAGCGCCTAACACCATGCGGCCACTGAAGTGGGACTTTTTCACATAGTTGAGTTAAAATCTAAGGTTGTTTAGTATTATAAGGACGCCTCAATTGTTTTTAAAGCTGTATTTCGAAATAAAATAAATTTTAGATAATACGAGATTTTTGAACGTTTGTATCAAATCCCAGGTCTCGGGTAAGTGACCCTAATAATAAATTATGCTGAACGTACTAATTAAAACAACAAACATTGTCCTTCTAGAGGAAGGACAGGAGATTTTAATAAATTTCTCCTTTCTCATTCTGTGTTTTTATTTTTTATATGATTTTGTGAAACTTGGAAATAGTCTTGAGAACTGTAAAGGCAAAGCAATAATAAAGAGGGTGGTCAGTTTTTAAGAATTGTTTTGAAAGAAAGAGTTCTTTTGAGAAAAGGAATGGAAAATCTTACAGTAGATAAATCCTTCTCAGTAGAGGAAGTTTTGCTGGTACGTTCGTCCCTCCATATAAGAGTTTTTCAACCAGTGTGTCGCGGGATATTGAGGGAAGATATACAAAAAAATTAGCTATACAATAATTTGAGGAATATAAATACATCTTTTTAAATCTATGATCAACATTATTTTTTAAAAATAACACAATAAATTAAACTTTTAAACACAATCTTAATATTTGTTGTTTTAATGATAAAAAAAATCCTCTGCTTAGTTAGTGTGCCTTGCCAATTCTTGCGACTTGTCCAGTGTTCCGTTAGTTGGAAATAGATGCTCCTGACCACTGTCTGGCGTGATAGCCACTAGACCAGATACGTCGGTAACAGGTTTGATAGCCGACGTGGACAATTGATGCCTGCAAGAAGGAGAAAGAGGGGTTATTTGTCCAGCCAGGATGAAAAAGGGAGGGTGTTGAACTTGAGGTCCGCTACTGATCGTGATGTTTGGCACGTTTTCGCCATCAGAAGTGGAAAAAGGGGGGGAGGGATCTTTATTGCCCATGATCAGCATAATCGACATGTGTCTCAGTCGTAAAATTACGTCTTCGTACTTGGTCGTTAAGTTGTGTTGCGCCTGTTTTCGCCCAACAAAGTCCATCCAGAGTTCAGGTAGCGACCGCCCAAAGCACCCTCGTCAACAAGAAGACGAAATTCTGTTTCTTAAGTTGGTCCCACACTTGAATAGTTTTTATTTAGTGATATGTTTAAGCATCAGGCTGGCAACATCATTTATTTAGTAACATTTCATTTTTCCGAGCGGGTTTTTCTAAATATCGTATTCACATCATTTTAAGACTACTTTTTTCCAGATCCTTGTTGAATAACAATGCTTACATTTATTGCTAGGGTCACAGTTTTACTTAAAATATTAAAGGCAAACATAAATATTATATTAATATGTTTATTCCCCAGTATTATACGTTTTTAAGAGTATATAGGACTATAGGTATTAAAAATAAACTCTGTACATCCAACTCATTTTCGAATGCGATATGTTAGAAATGCACTTTGGTAACACGAGATGAAATCTTTTAAATCTGGTTTTAGTTTTAAGTTTTAAATATTTTCTTTCAGCCCACGTATTAAATTAAATGATTTTCCTTCATTTTTCCTTAAATCATCAGAAATGTCCAGTTTATATCTTCCTTCTGCTACCAAGTTAATAATTTAATTTAAGAGGTATGTATAAAGAGGTTAACTTAGAATAAATTCATCCGCAGCAGGTTGGAGTGAGGTTAACCTGGCGGCCTAGGGGTAAGGTGTCAAATCAGACTTCTGTGCTGGGGTTCGGGGGTTCAATCCTCGGTCCCGGCACAGATTTATCCGATTCTCAAACCCTTCCTTCACCTCTGACAAGACGTGTATTAATCACAGCTTGTGAATGTGTGGTATTGCCAGGCCTTCACCGTGGTTCGGATTCCGCGTTAAACTGTTGATCCTCTATTTTATCTCACAATCACCCTACCATTACACATTGGCGTAAGTGCGTATGAACCGAACGGGTAGTAAGACGCGGTGCTAACAATAATGGAGTGAAGTTGGTTAAATCACAAATAATCCCTAATAGTACCCCTCCACTGTGATTCAAACCCTGACCTTTCAGTTAACGTTGAACAAGCGTACACGAGTCTAGAAACTTAAAACACTCAGCCACAGTTGTGGGTAGTTGTAGGTACCTAAAATAATAATAAAAAATAATATAAAAAATAATTATTACAATACAAAGTGTAACCATTCGAAATTTTACAGCACCCTTTTAAGAGGATGAAAACGTGCTCAACCACATTATTGTTTAATATACTTTTAGTTCAAAGTATATTCACTAGCCCAAAAAAGAAATATTTACTTAAAAGAGATAAAATTATGATTTAAAAAGTAGGCCTAGGTCCTAGTGAGTAAAGTTAAAAATCGGACCTCTTTGTATGTAGCCTGACTATTTCGAAATGTAAGTAATTACTGTTTTTCCATAACAGCGTAATACGAGTGAATGTAGTGTACAGTCCTATTTTAATAGGAAATAACTTATCTGACGGTTAGAAAGATTACTAGATATGATTCATTTGTTCAAACGTCAGATTGTGATCTGCAGTTTTTAATTTTGATAGATATTATTAATACCTATAAAAACAGATTGATAATATAGTAAAATGTGCTCAATATTGACCAAAAAATATAGATTTGTAATTTTAAAAGGCTCTTACTGTGAAAATTGGACTGTACGGCTTCGAGAGACAAATACATAGAAATAATAACTCACGAACTTGTCGGTATTTGAAGAAGGCAAACAATGAGTGTGTTCATCATTTTAAA
Organism: Timema californicum; assembly: GCA_902141385.1. NCBI lineage: Eukaryota > Metazoa > Arthropoda > Insecta > Phasmatodea > Timematidae > Timema > Timema californicum. The sequence continues at coordinate 67,725 of CABFOW010000115.1, forward strand.
AAACAAGCCTACATATTTATTCAACTATACATTTTTTACAGGGATCCTCACGAAAGAGTTAGTGGAGTGTTGAATGTTTTATAGAACAACTATTTTAATAATATATGAAGAGGTCAAGAGATACCGACATCCTTCCTACTTTTAACGAGTTTAAAAAAACACTTGTGTGTGTGTGTTGTGTTAACAGCACCAAAATACGAGTAACAGGGTCGCCATTTTTAAAATAATGTTTGCGGTATCATGAACACATTAATTTAGTGGTCTTTCTTTCTGTGTTCCGCATCTTAAAAAACGTGCGGGGTCTTCACAGATTTACACTGACCAGAAAGGGACAAGGAATAATCTTGATAAAATGTACCCACCTTTGCGTGTAGGAAAAATACGAAACCATTTGGTGTAAATCAAGCTCACTATGCCTAGCCAGAATTTTAATTCAGAACACGAGAATAGACTAGACACACACCTTTGTTCACATTCCCAGCAGTACTTATTTTCTTAGCACCGCGTCTTACTAAACACATATGTACGAACTAAGCTAGTGAGTTTAGGAGGAGGAAGGTTGAATTTAGAGGGAGTGAACCTGCATTTGCGTGGAAAGTGTAGAAAACCATTTCAGAAAAACAACTCGATGCACCCGACCGGGATTCGAACAGTGATGCCCCTGTCTTTCCTTTTACAGATATTAAAACAAATAAGTATATTTATTTTACAGTGCTATTTGTCATATTTACCACTCCCCAGATGCCAGTTTTAGGTAAAATTGTTGAAACTATTTTTAAAAAAACCTTCGAAAATAATTAATTATTAAACTACTCTTAATTTGAAGGTTAGAATAAAACAAAAACACTAGGTATGACCTTGTACCATCTAAATATAAAATGATAACAAAATATCTATCAAACCGTTTTGGCTGTAGATTTGCATACAGAGATACAAGAATTGAGGACACATTTTTTTAGGCGAATATTAGGTAAACATTTATTACTATTTCGAGGTTAAAATCTTCAATATGATGAGAAAGAGTAAAATCAAAAACCCTGCAACATAAAGAATTTCCGATGGGGTGATTATGTTGATTAAGAATAAAATATTTCCCGGGAAAGGATCCAAGCCATTGCCTTCTGAATATCAGAGTTCAAAGCCCTGTTCGGGTGTCATATTTATTAATAAAAAATTCAAACAGGTTATTAAATGTCTCCGGTTACATAAACTTAGTACTTGACATAATCTGAGCTTTCTATTATATCTTATTTTTTCTATTTAAGTAGAGGAATCAAGACGGAGATAGTATGAGCATGTCATGAAGATGGCGAACTAAAGGATGCCAAAGAAAATGGAAATGAATTAATTAGGAAAAGGACGGCAAGGGAGACCAAGGAGATGGGAGGAGCAGATAACAGATTGTGTGCATGTGCGAGGAGAAGAATGGAAGAAATTAGAGGAGGGAGAGTGGTGAAAGGATAGAGGAAGATAGATGCATTTTACTAAACTAACCCGGCCCCAGACTTTAAACAATTGATTATTATTATTATTATTCTTTTCCATTTTCTTTGACAGTTAATATTATTTTATTTTTCTATATTCTCAATTAATGCAATGTTTAATATGTTGTATATAATTTATTGTTAAATGGAAAAGAGGCTAACATCTTATTTAAGACATATAATTATTATAACCATAGCATTATTAATTAATTACAAACACCGTTTTGCATTATTTTATTTGTGATTTTTAGATAAGCTTACGCGTTTGAATAACACTAAATTATCTTAAGAAATTAATTATTAACAGCCGTACTATCATAATTGGACTCCGTGCACATTTTAAACTCAACACTTGTTCATATTGTAATACAATAGACTCACATCAGACCCCTGAATATCCGTCCCCTCAGCATATCCGACTGTCCCTCTTAGGATCTTGTCTGTGGGTCACTTTAGTTAGTAATTTGATATGGCGTTTCCATATATATTTTAACGGCATTGTGTGTAATCCAGACATTCTATAAAATGCCTAGGATTTCTATATAATTCCTAAATGGTTTTAGCAAAGTATGAAATAAATTAATTTTGCTGCTGTATTTAATATTTTTCATAGGATATTTATTGAATAATCAGTCATTATAAATTACCGAAAAAATAGCTAACCCAACCTAACCTAACCTAACCAAATAAAATCCTAGGAATTATGTGAATCTGCAAGCAAAAACGGCGCAAGACTTGCATAGAACCGGTTAAAAGAATTGATAACATATCCCAGGACTTCAAAATGACAAAAGAACTTGAAAATTAGTTTGAAATACAATAGGAACACCAGTTTATTTCACACTTTTCCAAAACCACTCTGGCATTGTATAGAAAGCATAGACATTTTATTGAACGCCCTTATTTCACACACTGCCGGTGACATAACAACACCATCCCCCGTCAACGGCTATGGACATTTGGTGGCTAAAGAAGTGGAGAGACTTAGAAACCAAGGCTGGGATGTCGTATTTAAAATAGAAAAATATTACAGACTTGTTTCACCACCGATAAATCTATGTTTTCTGATCAAATATTTGGTGTTGTATTAGTTAAATTGTAGGCTGTATGTAAAATATATACCCTTAAATATTTTTTTATAAATATCAACCTTTTTTTTGTGTGTGTTCAGATTATATCTAAGTCCCCCGAGTGATGAATAATCGGGGACCCATTGTACCTGACAGTAAACCAACACTTGCACCAAAAACTGATTATATGCGACCACTGGAATTGAAATGAGAATACCAGAACTTAAAAACGTTTCTAACAAAGGCAGGAATTTATTTATGCAGATATCGTTTAGTCTTTAGCTGCCTCACATTTATTATTTACGCAAATGTATGGGTTTTTATTTAAAAAAATGGATGCCACCACTTTATGCATATAACCGAGAAAGATTTCTTCAAAACCTGTTCTACGCAAATTAAAATAATATCAACATATAAGATATATTGTTGCTTTAACCTGGTTTATAATAATAATAATAATAATAATAATAATATAATTATTTAAAATATAGTTAATTCTAAAGTTTTTTTGTCAAGTTAATTTATAAAATGTATATCAAACATCCATTTTGAAAAACCAGTTTCTACAGAGTGACCAATAAAATAATGTAGTTTTTATACCTCTTGTAGTGTTCAAAGTATTATGCCTCTATAGATGGTTGTAGGTTCATACAAATATTGTTCGTTCACGGTAGGAGTTTACCTGGGAAAGGACTTTTTTCCCTACCAGAAATCTATTATATAGTAGGATATTGGTAATAAAAAAGACCATTCAGAGGTAAACTCCTCCCGTGAATGAAGTATACATACTATGCATTGTTTTATCTTAGCTGTCAAAACTTGAAAGACAAAAAATTAGTGTATAGATCTACAATAATTTTTCCATAAGTGTATCTATAATACATCTATTACGAAAAGACTGATTTTTCCTTTGTATAGTTATATACATGATCTAACATATTCACAGAAAAGAATAAAAATTAATTTATTTAAGTTTACTTCTACTTGCTCAGAAAAATATCTGTTGAACTTCTAATTTTTTTTTCCATTTCTTCTAGAGTCTAGAGAGCAAAAAATGAATTTATTACGATTTAGAAACAAAATATTTTCTCTATGAAAAAATTACACCGGACCGGATACCTTATTGACTTTCAGAGCACAAAGTAAATGTTATAAATATTAATATTTATATTAAATTGATTTGTAAACTAAAATAAAAATCCCGTTAAAACAAGAAGCTATCATAAAATCGTAAAAGTATTTATATTCTCGCACACCTTACAAAAATTATCAGAAATAAATGTATTTTTTACCATCCCAGCTTAATTAAGAAACTGAAAACAAAATATAATTGACTAAAAAAGTATCATAAAAATTCAAAACCTAATAATTCCGAACCTAAGCGGTGTTATATATACACATACAGACACACACATTTTTATATACAAATATAAATATTTTGTCTTTTTAAAAGAAAAAAAATATTGTCATTTTATTTTTTGTTACTTTATTAATGATTTTAGAAGAATGTGGAAAGTTAAAAAAGAAAAATTCCATATTATTTAATATCTTTGTGTGCATATTACAAGTTTAATATACATTTTAGAGTAAAAGAGTAATTATTTTAAATTTATTTTAAATTGTGTGTTTAAAAACTACACACTTTGCGTAATAGGTTCAAATGAAGGGGGGGGGGGGGAATGAAACAAACTTCTTTAAAACCGTCCCCTTTACACCTNTCGCAAGATCTAACGCGCAACTCTCGAAGTATACTAGACTGCCGGTGACGATAAGATTTAGGATCGAATCTCGGTCGGGTGCGCAGAGGGTGACTTTTCCAAAATTGTTTCCCACTCTCCATACAAGAAAATGCGAGTACACTTCCTATAAATATAACTTTGCTAAACCACTAACGTAATTGGTACATAAGTGTATAGCCCGAACGGGTAGTAAGACTCGGTGCTGAAACAAATATTAATAATCGGAGGTTATGACAATTTTACTAAAAGGGAGAACCTACATTTTGTGTGTCCACATCAAATCGAACTTTTATTCCGATTAATTAATATTATGTATTTAGCTTTGTGTTTTTGTATGTATTAACCGTTTTAGTCACCCGACTACTTAGGTTTACAAAATAAAGCGATATAGTGAACGATAAAATAATCATTCATTACATTTTGGAGAAATTTTATTTAACTCTCCACGTCTTACTGCCACTCCGGACTAAAAATGTATTTTCATTGATGGGCCAGGGAAGAGCACGGTAGAGTTTAGAGTAAGTGTACCCACATTTTACGTTAAGGGAGGGTTTAACATATTTATTTAATAGAACAAGATCCTATTGATATACTCGGCAGAGATTTAAACCCTGTCCTCCTCGTCACTGTAAAACCAAACTAGGCAAGGCTGACGTCTAAACAGCTTGCCCACCCATGCTTGGTGGTGAATGTTTTGTAAGTATTAATTTTGTGTCTATATAACTTCCCAGATACAGATTGGTGGACAAACGGACCAAGCGTCAAGTTAATCTAGTATACTTTGCTGGTGGCGGCGACGCGAGGTTTCGAGTTCTGGCTGGATGTCCCGAGGCTATATATTTTTTTTTAATATCGCGTATCATAAGGTTATATATTATTATTAATATTATTATTAGCACCACGTCTCACTACCCGTTCGGGTTATACGCACTTACGCTAATGTGTCATGTTAGGGTGCTTGTGAGGTGAAATAGAGGACCTACAGTTTAATACACGTCTTGTCAGAGGTGAAGGAAGGGTTTGACAATCAAATCTGTGTCGGGACGGAGGATTGAACCCCAGACCCCCCAGAACAGAAGTCTGACAATTTACCCTTAGACCACCAGATCACCTTACGCTTCTGTACTAAATTACGCTAATGTGTTAGGGAAAATGATGGTTGAATATAGAGGAATTGTACTCGTATTTGAACGGAGGAAGAGTGGAGACCCTTTTAGGAAAAGCCACCATCATTACACCCAAACGAGATTCGAACCTCGATCTCCTCATCAACGGGAGTTTAGTCTTCTGTGAGAGTAGCGCGTTAGACCACGCGACCACCGAAGCCGGTAATCGGGTATATTGTAGTCTCTTGTAGGAACAAGATGTCAAGTGACGTAAACCCCCCTTGAACTAAATAACGGAGTGACAACGTCCTACATAAAACACACAACGGTTACATTATTAGCGGTTCCAATCACATGTCTGGATCTCCAGTAAATGCGTCAGTGGAAATGGCGGCTGGAAACATGTTTCACGTATTCACAAAAAAAAAAATCTGTTAGTTTGTCGGTCAGTGTGTACGTGTTCTATTTTAGAAATTAAAATCCGCGATAAGCTTACATACGAGCTCCAATAGATTCGTTCTCGTTTGTAATAGTCGTCAATCTAATTTTTTTTTTACTCTCATTGCGTCACAGAAATTTAATTTTGTTTAAGACCATAACAATATTTAAAAATCATTTGTATATTGAAAACCAGGGATCCAGGTTCAATTATCAGCACGGTCAAAAAATACTTCATTGATACAATCAGGTAGTCTACTTTGACAGTAGTGAATAATGTTGGTTTTAAAGTTTTCTTTAGCATAGCGTCATACTACCCGTCCGGGTTATACGCCTAAGTATGAGTAAGGCTGAATTTAGAGGAAACGTACCTGCATTTAGCGTGGAGGGAGAATGAAACACCAACTACGAAAAGCCACCCCTCAGTACAAATGACCGGGATCTAAACCTGATCCGCTCTCCCCCCCACCCTAACCGTTAGTCTATTGCAAGATTGACGCCTTAGACCATGCGGCCACCAAAGCAGGTGGTTATTAAATTAGTTTGTTAAGTCATGGGCTGTTATAGTCGTTTGATTAACACAGAACACCTTTTGCAATAGTTAATCATTATTTCAACTTTATGTGAAGGAAATGAAGGACGTTTTAAACAAACCTTTTCTTGGCTAAATTATTATTAGCACCACGTCTTACTACCCGTTCGGGTTATACGCACTTACGCTAATGTGTAATGGTAGGGTGATTGTAGATATGAAATGGAGGACCTACAGTTTAATACACGTCTTGTCAGAGGTGAAGGAAAGGTTTGGTAATCAAATAAATTTGTGCCGGGACCGAGGATTGAACCCCGGCTGCCAGCAAGAAGTCTGACACCTTACCCCTAGACCACCAGGTCACCTTCTACTTGGCTAAAGAAATGATAAATCGTATGGTATTTACCTTTAAAACGGAATCTAACTATATTCAGCTGGAGATTCATTCAAATTGATCTAGTTTAGGTTATGTTTTCGACTCTACAGGTCAATACTCAATCCCAGTCTAGTGGGTTGAGGATGCTTTATTTCCGTCCTTTTGTCTTCTGTCACCCAGACTAATATAAAACACTTCTAGTCCTAGGGCCGTATGCAAGAACTTGACTAAGTGGATGCTTAGTGGACACTAGCGTGAGTTTGCTGGCGTCATCATAGGTTAAAAGATGGAGCCATAGTGTGTTCAGGACCACACTATAGGTCCACTATGCATTCACTATACGTTCTTGCATACAGCCCCTAATTCTTGTGGGTTAAGGATAAAGAGGGTAGTTTTGAGAGGAATACGTGGAGAGTGAAAAAGCGGGGAGGGGGAGGGGAGGGGAGAGGATTGGAGGTGTAAAACCGGCTGCAGTGTACCTGGCCGAAATACAAACCCCGATCTAATCTTCGGAGATTCAGTATATTTCGAGCCTTACTTAGACTACATGACCACCAGTGTGGGACTTCCCTCATCATGTTTACTTATCTAGCAAGAGAGAGATAACATTAGTGGCTTGTAGCGTGTACCAAAACATAAACCACGAAAAAGGCTATATACTCGTCTTGTGTGGTTTGGTGGCTACGAGGAGGTCCGATTTCAAATCTCGGCCGGATATAATGAGGTTTTAAAATTAACCTAACCGCGTCAGTGGTGGAACGGTCTAAGGTGTCACTTTTGTGTTAGACTAGCCTGCTAAAGACAGGGGTGATCGGGGTTCAAATCACAGTTGGGTCTACGGAAAGTGGTTTTTATTAAATGGTTTCCCACTCTTCTTAAACGCAAATAGGGGTAGATAACCTCTAAAACACTTCTTCTCTCAAATCATACTCCATTAAAGTAATTATCATATATGCTTATTTACAACCTGAACAGGCAGTAAGAAGCGGTGATAAAAAAAACTCTCATTTTATTAAAATATAGTACATTTCTTTAAAATCTCTCTCATCCTTACATCAATAATATTGATATAAAAATGGCACGGACGGGTAGTAAGACACCGAGCACGCCCTAGACCGCACTAGCCTTAACTTCACCAAAATGTATCAAAATAGATAAATAATAAAACGCTTGAAATAATATTATTATTATTAGCACCACGTCTTACTATCCGTTCGGGTTACACGCACTTACACTAATGTGTAATGGTAGGGTGATTGTGAGATGAAATGGAGGACCTACAGTTTAACGTGGAATCCGAACCACGATGGAGGCCTGGCATTACCCACATTCACAAGATGTCTTGTCAGAGGTGAAGGAAGGGTTTGGTAATCAGATACATCTATGCCGGGACCGAGCCGCTTGAAATAATCTATAAGCTGTGTATTAAGCCCACAAAATAAGTGCTCCCCCTATGAAATTCCCGTTTGGAAAGCAAGCACTACAATATTCCGATGTCCCTCCTACACTAAAAAAACAAAAGTGGACGCCACACACTTGAACCGGCGACGCGCCAAACGTACGAGTTTCATTAACCAAGCATCCCTATTACAATCTCAGCGAGGAGCTAACACTTATGATCCAGACCTCCAGCCCGATGCTAGGGAGGACCCCCTGCGAAGAGAGAGACCAGAGTCACTAATTCACTACCCCTTCTTGCGCCCCTTTCATATCTGGGTGGGCGGGGGGTTGTTTTTTGCCGAAGGGCGAGCGAGCTACGCAGGGAAGCAGAGCTCGCTGTTGGTGTCAGAGATTGCTACCAGGCCGGACCTTCCCGCAAATTAAATATTCGTCCATCTGGAGGAGCGGGTTAAATTTAACAGGGGTGTAAAAACTAACCATCGCTATCCAGAGGCAAGAGATTTATTTATAATGGACAGTCCTTGTGGCCAGAGATTTTACAGGGGTGTAAAATATAATCACTATACAGAGGCCAGAGATATATTTATAATGGACAGTCCTTGTGGACAGAGACTTAACAGGGGTCTAAAAATATAATCACTACCCAGAGGCAAGAGATATATTTATAATGGACAGTCCTTGTGGCCAGAGATTTAACAGGGGTGTGAAAAAAAATATAATCACTATACAGAGGCAAGAGATATATTTGTATTAGGCAATCCTTGTGGCCAGAGATTTAACAGGGGCGTGAAAACTTACCATCGCTATCCAGAGGCAAGAGATATATTTATAATGGACCGTCCTTGTGGCCAGAGATTTAACAGGGGTGTAAAAACTTATCATCGCTATCCAGAGGCAAGATATATAATTATAGTGGACCGTCTTTGTGGCCAGAGATTTAACAGGGGTGTGAAAGAAATATAATCACTATCCAGAGCTAAGAGATATATTTGTATTAGGCAATCCTTGTGGCCAGAAATTTAACAAGGGTGTGAAACATTACCATCACTATCTATAGGAAAAAAATACATTTATTTCACAGTCATTTTGGCTAGAGATTTAATAGGGGTGTAGAAAAAACGTCAATATCTATAGGCAAGAGAGATATTTTGTGAAATAGGTCTTAGGTCGTTCATTCCGATACTGATAGTAATAATCTGTTTTGACAATCCTATCAATTATTAATAAAAAGATTTTTCACTTTTTATACATAATATATCTATTTATACATAAATATATTTATATAAGCTAATATTAATTTAAGAACCTATGTTATCAATGCTGGTATAAAGAATAAAATACAGGATTTAAGGTTATTTACACTAGAATTATACTGTACACACTGTTGACCTTGAAAGGTAGAAAGCTTATCTATAGTGAAGTTAATACGATATGCCATAATGTAATCACGCAAGGTAGGTTCACTACCTTTCAGGGTGAGAGTACATAATGTAAAATATAAAAGTTTCCATGAACGCTAAGTTTGTAGCTGGAGGGAATCACGCACGACCTTTTGGTCACCCATGGGAAGCGCTAACACCTCTCCGTGGGGTACAATGTCACAGCCCGGATTGAAGCTGGAGATGGAAATGATCTTCCCCTTGGGAAGGGAGGGAGGGAGGGAGGAAAGAGGAGGGACATTTCAGAGGGGAGAGGCGCTCTCAAATATTTGTTCGTATTACGTGTTACAAAACAGGCGGCTGCATCTGTCTGGACAGGCTTATGTCGGATTTGTCGGCTTTGTCCAAGATGTGAACTGTATGGTCTAAGGAACAAGTCATTCCGAATTTGAGATAGTACACTTGGTTTCTATAAAATATAGAAACAAAGATTCGTGGGGTCGGGAAATTAAATATTTAGATGATTTTTTAAAATAAATTTTATTTAACATATTATATAATTTTTTTTTAACATAACATCTTACTGCCCTTTCGGTATATCCGAATTTGCGTGTAAGGAGAGTGGTAAACCATTTATTAGAGGACCACCCCAGGTACCTTCAGCCGGAATTTTAAAATTAGCCTCGTTACCTTACTTTCAGTCTATTGATAGCAATGACCAGCTTAGGTGGCCATATGGTCTAAGGTGTCACTCTCGTAATTGACTAGACTACTGATAATTGGGGAGATCGGGTTACCAACCTCATCCGGGTGTAATGAGGGTATTTATTCTACTAAATGTTTTCTCACTCTCCTACCACATAAATGGGGGGTACATTTCTTCTAAATTATACTTTCCACATCCCTACCTCGCTAGTGTAAATAATATATATGGCCAGGACAGGTGATACATCGAAGAGCACATAAGAAAATAACTTTCGTATTGAGTGGAGGGTACTAAAAATAACTATATAGCTAATAAATGCGGTCTGTTGTCGAAATTACCCAAGAGTACAACTTTTTTTGATTACATTTTGTTAGCAAAAGTCACAAAATTAGAATGATTCAAACACACAAAAAAACAAAGATTTCCCAAAGAGATCAAAGAACTTATTGAGTTGGAACAATTTGACGGAACAAAAAATATTTATTGAATGATGAAACTGGTATGATGATTTTTTTTTTTTACATGTAAGCAAATCCAGAGAAAAGGCATTAACTAAAACATCTGAGGTCAGTTAATATAGCCACATGATTGGACGGAAAATAGCAAAGGGTTGATGGGAGACAAATCCCAACATTTGTATTTTATATTTTATATTGGTTGGAAGTTATAGACTTCGTTACGATAACATTGAATCTTACTAATTTTTTTTATTATGGTTCACAAGTAATCAACGACTTTGGAGAATTTTTAATTGTTTTTGAGAACATACTTATGAACTCTACCAGTGTTCCCATATATTAAAACTAATCACTCAGGTGTATCAATTAAAAGACTTGCGGCCAAATAGATTCGATTCGAGCTATAACTTTTTTTTTCATACATCGCGTCTTACTAACGGTTCGGGTTATACGCCTATGCATTAATTATACTCAATTAATTTAAATGTAATGTACTCGTATTCGCATGGAGAGAGTGTAGGTAAACCATTTATGATTAACCACCCTCAGTACACCCAACCGAGATTGAACCACTATCTCGCGGTCACCGGCAGTCTAGTCTATTGTAAGAGTGACGATTTAGACCATTCGGCCACCGAAGCTGTTATCTTCAAATGATTTAAGTTACCCGGACCGGTGGCCACGCAAACTAAGGTATCAGTCTCATCTAATCTTGTTTGACGGATAGGTTGGCGTTGTGAGGCCGGACGGGTGTATTGAGGTTATGAATAAATTTCTTGCCCTTATTCCTCCACACTAATACGGGTGTATTTCCTCGCTATTACAGATTCCTCCTTTTTATTTCATTAGTATAAATATGAGGATAGCCCGGATGTGTAGTAGTATATCATGCTGTACTTTTTAAAAATAAAAAAAATAATGAACATTTATTATTTTTACGATTCGTAACATTACTCATTGCTTGAAGGGGGGCCGTGCAAATCTTCTCCAATAAAAATATATCTAACTAAAATAAATTTTTATGTTCAATTTGTGTTATTATAGATGTTACAATTTTACTTTCAAACCCTCTTCAATGGCCGATTGGTCTGAGGCGTCACTTTAGTGCCGATGACGACGAGATTAGGGTCTAAGGAGGTTTTTTATATTCCTAAATGGTTTCCTATTCTTCTTCCATGCAAATGCGGGTAAATTAATTCTTAAATACTTCCTGTTTCATCTCTAACTTATTAAAGTAATTTATCTTATAAGCGTATAACCTGAACGGGCGACACGGTGACAAAAAAACATACTTAACATTTACAAGTTTGGAGCCGTTTAATCATATATTGTGAAATTAGTTTTCCGAAACAATTGATTATATAAAAACACGAGTTACCAACTAATATAACGAACACAACAGGCACTCGGTCAGCCATCCGTCAATTATTAATCACTGTGAAAATGGAAGCATCATTTCACCAATCCAACATTTTTCGGCCATATTGTGAATCGAACTTTGGAATCTTATATTCAGGATAGAAGACTCTTTATCGACTTAGCTAAGATGTTAGCGATATAAAACGTTATTTGAATATTTTGTTTGTTAATCCGATTCAGTTTAGTTTCAAAAGCTTAGTGAACACCCTCAATAAAGGAGGGGGATAAAAAAATGTTGTTTATTATGTTAGCCCTTTTTAAAAAAAAACTATGTCGGGAGAGGATTAAGTACGTAACATTTTGAGTGTTGCCACCGACGAGTGACGATATATTCGTTTAATGTGGCCGCCATAACAGGGGAAAGGTGGAGGGATGGGGGAGGGGTTAAGTGTAACACACAGAGGATTGTGTGAGGGGGACGGGATTTTACTATTTTAGGAGCAAGGAGGATAACATCCCTTGGGCCCTTAGGACCACCAACACACATGTGGGCAACAGAGACACATCTGCACAAACCATCATTATTACTGTCTCATTTATGGTAATTAACTAGCACAAGTAATTAAGGGGGGGATGAACTGCTTGAAGGAAGCTTCAAACTGTAATGTACAACTTTTTTTATTTTAACTTTCAAAGGCATTAAAACTTAAGAATAAATGGAGGTTATCTAGCGCACTTGAGGGTAAAAATTCAAATCACAGCTAGAATAAATTACAACATCAAGTGTCCCAGGTTTGAGTTCCAATATGGCCGAAAAATATATAATTATAGTTGAAATGTGGGTTTTCCCCTTTCCCAGTAATGAATTAATTCTAGCAGTGATTTGTACATAAGGCTCTGGAGTTTTGGGATAGTTTTATTGAGGATATCTCTCGAATTTCCAAAGTCTCTGAATGGCTCAATTTATGAATAGGCCCATATCAAAACGTGGAAAACACCGAAAGCAAAAAGAGTGAGAAACGTCAAATCAACAGCGCGCAAGGGAAAACAACAAATTTATAGCTTGGCAACATTGTAAACACGTATTGTAAATAACCCCGTTACTATTTGCGATAATAACAATATAATAATACAACTGTTTTGTTAGTTAGGATGCAAACACAATACAACTCAAATTGAAATAGATTATTATTATTAGCACCGCGCCTTACTACCCATTCGGGTTATATGCACTTATGCTAATGTGTAATGGTAGGGTGATTGTGAGATGAAATGGAGGGCCGGAATCCGAACCACGGTGGAGGTATGGCATTCCCCGCATTCACAAGTTGTGATTAATACACGCCTTGTCAGAGGCTGAAGGAAGGGTTTGGTAATAAGATAAATCAGTGCCGGGACCGAGGATTGAACCCTAACCCCCAGCACGGAAGTCTTGACACCTTAACCCTAGACCACCAGGTCAAAGAAACTGAAATAGAGATGTGCTGCTGGTGAACGAACCAACGAGCGGTGTTGCCATACCTTGTGCGCTTCTGATAATACTCCAGAGCAGTTGCACAAATTAGATCTGTGCACTTTCAGTACGTAGCAGTCAAACCGATTATGTGAATAGATCTCATATCTCAAACCTACTCGAGAAAGTTATTTTTCACCACCACGTCTTATTACTCACCCGGGGTGTATTACACTAAAGGAGTAGGGGTGAGTAGGGTAAAATTAGGAGGAAACGCATTCACATTTACGCGGAGAAAGAGCTACAGAGGAATATAGCCGCTACAACACTACCTCCCATAATTCTAGCCCATACCACCAACAAACAAGGATAAAACGAGCCCGAAGTTTAGTCAGCATGCCCACCGATACCAGGTGTGAATCTAGAAATAAGATGATGTATTCCTAGATTTAAATATTATTACAACCCGTCGGTGAGGTAGAAGAAAATGAGGAAGAAATAGGTAAGAGTGGGGGTGGGTGGAGGAAGAATGGGTGAGGGACAGTGGGTCGGGGGAGGGAGGGGAGGATAGACCTTAAACAGAAAAGATTAAAACTAGGTAAAATAGAATCTACCTTAAAGGGGTTGGGGGGAGGGTGGGGGTTGGAAGGAAACACTCGGGGAGGATTTAGCGAGAAAGAGTGAATGAAGTCTTCGTGGTAATGACGTCAGCTCCCAGATAGAACAAGACCTTTGTGCAGGTGTAAAAACCTTGCGTCAAATTCCACCACTCGGTGAGGAAGCATTGGTGGCGGTAGAGGGGAGGTAAGGATTGGTGGCGGTAGAGGGGAGGTAAGGATTGGTGGCGGTAGAGGGGAGGTAAGGATTAGCATATAATGAGTAAAACGGGATAATAATCACGTAAAATCGTTAAAGAGGTGCAGGATATGGTCACTCGGGAAATCGAATGAAGTTAAGATGTGGTGGATGAGGATGCAAGAAAAGGTAAATGTTTTTAAGTTTTTATAATACGTTTTTTAGATCAAAATAAATAGAATATTTCTCCAGGAGAAATAGAGTTTAATTTTCTTTAAATGGTGACCTCAACAGTTGTTGAATATCTGTCAAGGGTGTCCTGAAATTTAATGATAACATTTTCTATTCATTTAAAAAGCTCCAAGCTGAAGCAATATTTGATTTATTTTGACCAAAAAAAATGTTTCTATAAAAACTGCAAAAACACCACCCTTTTCTCGCGAGTTGTAAAAACATACATTATTACAAGCCACTTTTTAAAGACAGAGCCTTAAAAATAATTACATTCAACATTGAAAATATGCTAATATTTTATTACTGTATTTTCTTGGTTTTGATGAGAGTTATCAAAAGTGATTTGACGTATGAATAAGCGATCGTAGATAGTAACTTTTCTAGGTGTCAGATAAGGTTTTTCATAGGTAAATGGGAGTGTAATTATTGAAACACAATGTTAAAAGGAATTACAGTCTGATTTAGCCGAGAGGGAATCATTTTTATATCTGTTACTAAACAAAGCTGATGTATGTATACGTCAAATCATGAACTCATCAGCTCTCAATTTTGATAGAAAGTATCAATGCCTGTGAAAACATATTATAAATAAAGAAAAATATTATAAATGTTAACTGCAAAATAATATGTTTGCATTCCTCATAAGAATCTTCCTACCAGTATCCTACTATATCTCTATATTAATAACTTTTGTCATTTATTTATATTTTATTTTTTATATTAATAAGCTAAAAAGTTTGTGTGTGTCTGCCATGAGCATTGCTTGAATAATTATCGAGGGTCTGAAATTGAGAGGAAGTGTACCAGCACTTGCGTGGAAAATCATTTAGGAAAAACCAGCCCCAGGACACGCAACAGGGATTCAAGCCCCCGAGAGTGACACCTTAAACCAGAGATTGAGAAACTTTTCCGACAAGTTTCACTCGATGTATAGTCCTAATTGCCACCTATTATTTACGCGTATTAATGAGAATTTAAAAAATATTGCATATTATGAAATGTAATTACTCAAATCAAATGATCAAAATGTATTATGTTAAACTTAAAAACAGACATAATGTTCTCAATGTTATTTTGAAACATGTTGTATTTTGGTATTCACGATATTATTTTATGTTTCGTTTATAACTTGTCTTCAACAGATCACAAGATGCACTTAAGTGCGAGCCGAGACGATTTATAACCATCAACTTTACAGAATTCATTGATACATGACAGTGAAATGACATGGCTATCGAAATATTATTGACTTTAAAAAATTATACCAGGTTAAGTGTGTTCGCGTGCCTTAGTCTTTCCATCCCTGCTCTATGATTATTATTAGCACCGCGTCTTACTACCCGTTCGGGTTATACGCACTTACGCTAATGTGTAGTGGTAGGGTGATTGTGAGATGAAATGATGGACCTACAGTTTAACGTGGAATCCGAACCACGGTGCAGGCCTGGCATTCCTCACATTCACAAGATGTCTTGTCAGAGGTGAAGGAAGGGATTGGTAATCAGATAAATCTGTGCCGGGACCGAGGATTGAAACCCCGGCCGCCAGCACAGAAGTCTGACACCTTACCCCTAGACCACCAGGTCTCCTCCTGCTCTATGGCGTAGCTTAGAAAATAGAGCCATAATATAATCCTTTAGGTAGAATTATATATATTACCCTTCAGGCTAAATGGAGAAAACATAATATAGCCAATGCATATAAAAAGTAGACGGAGGCTATCCAACATTGACAAATGGTCACAATATATTCATCTGTCAAGGTTAGTTACACGAGCTTGATCCACAAGCTAAACAGCAGTCAGAGAGAAACCAAAATACTAGTTATTAAGCTCAGAAAGTTTTTGTTCACATTTTTTTTAAATTGTGCTGTAATGAATACCAGTTCAAATTGTGATAGTGGCTGTTAATTTTTAAAATAAAATCTTTTCAAAAGTAATTATATTCCCACTAGCACACTCAAGATAGCACCATCTTTATAAAGTCCGCCGTTCTAACTAACTATTGCCGACGAGTGGAGTACACTCTGGTCAAGAAGAAGTGGCATCATTTGAGAAGCTGCAGTTCCTTTATGGAGGATTTTTGTCTTGTTGAATCTAGATACCTATATATGTAGAGATATTTTAATTCTTCAAGAGTATTTAATATTCACTTTCTGAACCATATTATTACGTTACACAACTTCAAACAATTTCTAGAGCACATATACTTATACTTTCATAGGAAGAACCTTATCTGACGGATTGAAAAGTTTCTATATATAATTTCAGGTCATGTTATCTGCAACAATCTCTTTATACAGATACATATCACCAATACATATTAAGTGACATTAACAATAAAGTCAAATGATATCAATGTTGTCCACACACACAAAACAAGAGTGTATTTTATGAAAGGCTCTTTCTATGAAAACTAGGATGTAATTTTGAATGTTCCAGCAGAGATTATTAAGCTTTAGAATATTAATTTATATAGATTATTAGTTTTGTACTGGAAGTAAAGTTATCAAAGATAATATATTTTTACTTTCACGCAATCTTACAGGTAGAGAAAGTATTGTGATCATCAAAAAAATACGAACTCAAGATTTTGATCAATCTTGACGTTTCGTGACACCCCCGAATCGAAAAAAGTTGTTTTTGACTATCCGTCTGTCTGTACCTCCAACTAGAGCCAAAACTATTTTACCTTCGGGCTAAAACTTGGAATCTAAGGTTTTTATAGGGTTACCACGAGGGGTTTTTAGAATTGGATATCTAACCCTAAAATTAAGGGTAGTTTACTGAAGGGCAAAAAGAGAAAAAAATCGAATTTTTTTAAAAATCGACTAGCGATTTTAATTAAGATTATAAATAAACTGGTTATTTTCATTTTACCATGAAAATGAATTCTATGGTATTTTACAGAAGCAGGAAATTAGGTATCTCCGCAACTATTTGAGATACTAAATAACTTATCATTAGAAAATTATAGTACTATTAAAAATAAAATAAAAATTTGTATGGAATATATTTTTATAAAACCAACAGTTTCTGAGATATTGGCAAATATATTAATACAATTTTGTGAGCTTTAGTTGTAAAGAGATACTACTTAAGTTTTAACGCAATAATTCTCCAATGCCATAAAGTAATTAAATATTAGTAAGTCTCAAAGTTTGTGTTGTTTTTCCTTAAACCTCTTAGGAGAAATGTTTGTTCAGCAATTATGTATATCCATTTTATATTTAATAGTAAATATTTACATTTTTTATTGGTCAAAATTTATAAATGAGGAATTTAATAGCAATGTGATGGCATGAAGATTTGCAACACCTGATAGAATGTTGAAAACTTTAACAGGAAGTTAAAATTTTAATACGAAGTGTTGAATCTTGTGGACCCAACATAGATCTTATTTATCGGGCCAAATATACAAATGAGGACATTAATTCTTTAAAAACAAAATTATAAAATTTAAACCAGGACTAAAAAAAAAGTTTTACATAAGTATAGTGCAATTTATGCTAGGGTTTGCTAGTGTATATTATTTCATTTCACATATATTACGAGTTTTGAGTAAATATCTCCATTGTCAAACACTAGAGCGATACAGTCCGTGCGGAGTTCCGTACCATTTATTTTTTTAATATAAAGTATATATTTTCGTATAAATTATGTAAATTTGATGAGAGTTGGTAGCTATGAAGTAATACACTTATGTGACCTTGCTCTGGTTTTAAGCTGGTCCATGTGTGGTTACACTACATCTATCACTGGCCTGCCTTCATTTACTACACTTTTAACCTTTTTTTTTTAATAAGGGGGGGCTTAAGGGTTGTGTACAAGACTTGAATGGTTAATCTCCTTTTTAATACATTAAAAGGTCAATGTTCTCTGTTAGGTCCATAACACTGAATTGGTTCTCGACTTGTCTAAAAACACAATAATTTTACTATTCGTATAAAAAAGGGAGTTCAACCATATGATTTTTTTTACAATATTACTCCTGTTTTTTTTTATTAGATTTTATAATTTGTCCCTCTTTATTCTTAAGTTTATAGCTCGATTGTAAAATAAGCTTGTCTCTATTCTAGATATGGTCTTATAATTTTCATTGGGCAAACATAGCTCTCCCTCTTCACATCGATGAATTGACGGCCACTTCCAACTGTACAAACATAACGGTATTATTTTGTTTATTATATTTTCAAAACCCCACTGTTTGAAAATTACATTTTTAAGAGTTTTCTTTGTTTCTTTGACGTGTTTTTAGATTATAAGAAAAAAATATATAATTTTAACAAATATTATAATACGTTATTTTGAACTTTCATATCAAAATGTTGACAAATATACAAAAAATATCATTTAGCTTATGGACTTTTAATGAGGCTGCCTAGATAGTTGAGATATTGCCATGCGTTTAGGTTAAATATTGAATAAACCTTTCATAGTACACGAATTTAATGTTTAATGGAATTAACACAAAACTATTTCCTATGACCCTATACATACATAAACATGAATATATAGTTTGAAAGTTGAAATTATCATCCTTGAAAGGTCCAAAACCACACATACTCCGGATGATAATCAAGACTTAAATGCTTGGGAAGCAAAATAAAGCTGGTATAGAAACATATAATGGATATTTGTGAATCAAATTATGCAATTTAATAGCATAGTCACAAAACAAATTGTATTGGGATTTGTATTGTCCTCCTCCTCCGTTTTTCTATGGCCAGACAGTAACATACAGTAACGTTATGAACTCTTTTGATTTCTAACGTTGATGCATTTTTGAGGCTATTCTAGCACTTTAACTCAAGACATTCCTTGATATTTTCCTGATTTTCTCTTAACTATTTCCCTGTTTTTCAATCCGTTGAACATTATGAATCGTGAATTGGTCCAGTAAAGAGGTGTAAAGATACTTTTGCCTACTAACACCATTGAGCTTGACCGACTCAAGCCTAATTAGCTCTGAATCTATAGGTTGAGAGTTTACAAACGGGTTTCGATCCAAATCCCAACCAGCTGCGTTGGGAAAGAAAGAGGGAAGGGAAATTTTCAAATGTTGATTTTTAACAAAGGTTTTCTAATCCTTGTATATGAAAATTCCAGTGAATTTCTTTACAAATAAGTTCCTCCATCATGTGTATCTAATTAATGTAAGATTCGTTTAAGATGCGGACGTAAACATTAAGACGCGTGGTCAGAGCCTCTGAGAGGAATTTTATCAGGGGGTACAGAGTTTTTTCGGACCCTCTTTTATTTTTTATTAATCCTATAAAAAAAATTAATCAACTATCTGGAACAAAAAAAGAATACAAAAAATATTTAATTTATCATTTTATGTAAAAAATGAAAAGACAATAAAACCATAAAATTATAGAATACCTCATCTAATAGCCTAATTAAGTAATTGTACTAGTAGTGGAAATGTGACTGATCGTCTTCAATACATGCAAACATTTTCTGAGATCCCAGGGAATTCCTAGGCTCCTCTTAAACCCCCGGGCCCGGGTACGATGTACCCTTTAAACCCCCCTTCCATAGGGCCTGCGCGTGGCACTTAAACCAATTAAAATGTAAATAGCTTATGAAAATATATTTTTAATCTCAGAAATATGACTATTTTTCTTCTTATTATTATTATTTAGCACCGCGTCTTACTACCCGTTCGGGTTATACGCTTTAAGTACTAATTACGCTAATGGATTAGGAAATTGGGAAGGTTGAATTAGAGGAAGTGAACCTACATTTTCGTGAAGGAAGAGTGGAAAACCATTTAGGAAAAACCACCCCCAGTTCAACCGACCGAGGTTCGACTATTAAACAAGGATTATATAGGCTATTATTTTATACGTTCAAGTTTTAAAAAAAAGCAATCAAAGTAGTCCAGTAATATAATTTATTTCTTCAAACTGAAGAATTGTTTGTTTTTTTTGTATTTTTAAAGTAATCTACCCTGAATTTTCTTAATACCTGTTCAGGCTATACGCAAATATACTAATATTATGGTAATGAATTTGGGATGGGGAAGTTTTAATTCAGAAAAAGTGTACCTGCGCTTACATGAAAAACAATTTTTGGAAAAAAAAAAACCTCTTTAAGTACTTCCTGTCATCGGCAATATAATCAAAGACGTGAGTGAACCTTAGATCATACGGCCACCTAAACAGGTCAGTCTTAAGTTAGTAATATCAGTTTGTATACTGCGTCCTACTACCCAAGATATCAACGTGTTTAAACTAACATGTACCAGCATTTACGTTGAGGGAGTGTGGGGAAAAAAATAGGTGAAAAAACTCTTAGTACATACGGCCGTGATTTAAACCCTATCCTCCCCGTCAGCGGTTGATTTGGGAACAGTCCACTCGCCCACCGGTGGGTATGTTGGCTATTAATTTTCAACTAGATCTTATATATTGGCTCGCATTGAATTTGCAAACAGTTCTCAATATTTCCCCTGAGAGTGTCAGGTATGATGATATCAAGATAACACACCGACAAATTCTCCCCCTCCTTTCTGTCACTATTGGATCAACCCCCTCCTCCTAGCCCCTATTCAACCCGTTTTCAAGGATTGGCGTCCCTTTTGAACGGGCGCCCAATGCGCCTTGAAATTGACAAACCGAACACGTTCAATACGCATCCGTACCTCCTCCAGGATTTAGATGGTGTTTCCAAACAAACCCAGAGTTTGATCTTCTTCCACCCGCTTCAGTGGCCAAATTGCCTAAGGCGTCACTCTCGTGTTGGACTGAGATGTCAATGAACGGGAGCCCAAGGATCGAATCCTGGTTGGGTCTACATAGGGTGTTTTTTTTTACTAAATGGTTTCCCATTCTCCTTCGACGCTAATGCGGGTATACAATTATTCCTTCCTCATCCCTACCTTATTCAAGTAATAATCATAAGTGCGTTTAACAGGCAGTTGGATAAGAGGCGGTGATCAATATTTTAAAAATATTATTCCTCTCCTAAAAGATGGAAATGGTTTTTAAAAGAGGATTTACGCCACAATTTAAAATACATAGACGTAAATGATTATTATTAAATATACTTACTTAGCACCACGTCTTACTACTCGTTTGGGTTATACACCTAAGTACTAATTACACTAATGAGCTCAGACTTGGGAAGGTTGAATTTAGATGAAGTGGACCCGAATTTGCGTGGAGGGAAAGCGGGAAACCATTTAGGAAAACCCTCCCAGTTCACCCGAGTGAGATTCTAACCTTGATCTTCCCATCTTCGGTAGTCTAGCTCAACACGAAACTAGCGCGTTAGTTAATTACGCCTCCGACCGAGGTGGGTATTATTATTGAGAGCCAATAAAGAGAAAACAGGGGAGCAGTCAATATTTAGCCACCCAGACACAACTTAAGGTGCCCCCTGTTAAACAATTCATAGCTCCAATCAAAAATGGTCGGGGATTATAAATGCTATTAAAAGATTAAATAAACAATTTTAATACGGTTATTAAATAAATAGGCTTTTAGTCATTTTATACAACCAAATTATTTTGGGAAAGTTCCCCAAAAATGTTGGTAATAGAACTTTGACATATTCACATCAGTGGGCATGTAATGTACACGTCAAGCTCCTTTAGCAAGTGACGAAGAGGTCGGGGTTTAAATCTCATCCAGGTGTAGTGAGAGTAGCTTTTCCTCAATTGTTTCCCACCGTCCCTCCACGTAAATGTTGGTACGTTTAGTTTAATATACTGATTGGTGAAACTTTCCTCTAAAAAAAACCCTTTCTCCTTCCTACCTCATTAGTGTAATAAATGCTTTGGTTTAATGTCTTTAGTCAAATCTTCGTAGCTGTTTGAGCTATGCGCATGCATTACCTTAGTAGATTAAGGATGAGGAAGAACTTTATGAAAAATATACCAGAATTTGCATTGAGGAAGAATGGGAAACAAGTTAGGAAAATAACCTTTAGTACACCCAACTGAGATTCGAACCTCAATCTCCCCGTCACAGGCCAACATGAGAGTGACGCATTATACCACGTCACCACCAACGCGGGTTTAACACTTATAGCCCGGACAAGGTGGGAAAACAAATAATGAAATATTTCCCCAAAATACTCAGTATTTTCCCTACATTTTTTAAAAATATCTAAAAAGCAGTAAGCATAACCTTAATAAATTGAAATAAATAAATTCTTAAACACTTGTAAAAACAATCCTTTACAGATATGAACGTGGATCTATGAAATAAATGTACCTTTTGTAACACACGAAACAGAATATTCTTAAAAAATAACTTTTGTAAATTGTATATTTGTATTAATATTTTCCCTCTAAACATTCTAACGATATAAACGTCACCTTTAGAACATACAAATGAGGGTATTTTTAATGACGAGTTTCTATTTTTGTAGCGAGATATTCTTAGCGTTTCATCAAAGAATATGAGTGACAGTGATTAATTAGCTGATCCATTTGTAATTCCTTTTTTTTTGTTGCGGTGATTGACAAAAGAATGGACAAGAAAATAGGGGAAGTCTGAACCCAAACGTTCATACAATATTCAAAATAAAGAATAGTAAAAAAGACCCCACAGATATGTAACAATCAGGAAAGAAGCCTTCCATTAATCTTACACTGTTACTAAAGATAATCAAACGAGTTTACCAAATCCCATTTTATTTTTATATAGTTTGCATTTCATAAAAGAAAATTTAGTTTTGCGTAGTTACTAAAGGGAATAAGCTTCATTTTTCCTGCCTCTTTAAAACAGGTATAGGCAAAGTACAGGCCGCGGGCCAAATAAGGCCCGCCGATGTGTTCAATCGGACCCACGGGATAAATAATTGAAATATGTTGCGTTGTGTTACGTTTTATTGCTACCTTGACCCTCAACATTTGGTAGATCATACCCAAAAATATATGACTATGTTTGTAGCCTCATATTCATGCCAACAATTGTTTGAAATAGTGAAACCTAGGGGAAAAGAACTTAGAAACATTGACATTCTCGAAAATCAGTGCGCGTTGGGTGCCCAAGAACTTGAAATTGACCACTCGATGAGATTTACTTATCAGTATATGTCTTATCTCTTGAGACTCACCTCCTCATAGTTTAGCCCAGATTATATATAAAAAAATGTTTTTGAAACATTTTGTCACAAACTGAACAAAATAAGTGATTATTTCTTTTGACATGTTTTCTTCTTTTTTTATTCCGGTAAAAAAAAAACCTTTTTAATTTTCAGCAACATGATAAAAATGTTATCTGTGTTGTAAATTCCCTAATTAATTATTAAACATATTAAGCCACCTTATTAATAAAATTGTAACATAAAAAGATTTAAATACACCTAAAAAATAATATATTTTTTTAGCAGCATACAACATATAGCTAAACTAACACAATCTTGGTATTTCTAGAGCTATTTTTTTCACCGCTGTGTTAGGGTAAAATAGGGTTGAGTTGAGAAGGCAGAATTTTAAGAAAATGCAGCCGCGTTTAGTTGAGGGAAAGTGCGTAATCATTTAGGTAAAAACAAGAGCCTCATTACATCTAACCGGGCTTAAAACCTCGACATAGCACCAATAGCACCACTGCTAGTAAACAAGACTAGACGAGCATGACGTTTAGTCCACGTTCCCACTGATGCGTGTTTTAGAAAATTTAGAAAAACAAATAGGAATGAATTGTGTGATTGCTTGGTAAAACTAAAAAAATCACTAAACAATCTACAACCTTTATTTATTTATTTTTAAAGGTAGTGCTGCTCCGAAGGAAGCCATTTCTTATCGACGTCTATTTTAACATGCGTCAAACAACCTCTTGTGAAAGTTGTTTTAGTATCCATTACGCTTTTCCCTCCCGCCCCCTCATCCATTCAGCCCCCCTCCCTCTATATTGATAGCCACTCCCATAAACTCAAGTGGATAGGCTACGAAAATAGAATCTCATGACCCGGAAAAAAAAAAGTGTATCATCGACGTTCTTCTAAATTTGCAACAATATATATACAACATCAAATAAGCCTAACTATGTTTTACTTAGAGACGAAAAATATAGCTTTTAAGTTTAATACAAATATTTACTGCAAATTTCATTAATAATGTGTAAATATTTATAAACTATTTAGTTCAACACCTAGATAATTGTTTGTTTATTGTGAAACATAAAATTATCTATCTTGATCTTATTAAGATGTTTGCCAATTTCCCTTTGTTTACAGGTAATGTATGGTTTAAAAGTGAAAAGATATAAAATACAAAATGTACCCCAAAATGTTTCCCAAATAGTTAAAACTTTACTGGTATGTACTACTTATTTTAAAATATTTTTTTTTATGAAGGGTTGATTTGGTTCCTCGGTATTTAGCTATTTTTGCAAGAACCGTTTATGATTCCTAGATTATATTAAACTTTGTGTTTTTTGGCCATCCGGGCTGTACACATTTCATTTCGCTAATGGGATAGAGATGAGTAAAGTATAATTGAGAAAAAATGTATCCACATTTTGTATGGCAGGACTGGGAAACCACTAAAGAAAAAAACTTTTGGTTCGCCGTTGACTTCCACACAACCACTATGAGCGAGCGCGAAAGGGCTAACCAATGTTGCTGGGAAAGGTACATCCCACAATAGACATGGGACCAACGGAATTACTTCCCCTCCGAAGGAAGTTGTGCTACTGTATTTTATCGATGAAGAAAAATGTGTTTACCTTGGCCTAAGAAAGTTAAAAAAATGTATACAACTTTCTCAAAAATAAACTACCTTTTTAACGCTTTATAATCCAACTTAATTGACATATTGTCTTAATTTAAGATGAGAAAACTATCCTGAATTATAAGTCAGCTAAACAAATATTTTTAGTCATGCAAGTAGCGGAGAGCATTTACTGTAACAGTTATTGAAAGAATGTAAACAAAAATACAAATCTAGGGAAAAAATGTGTAATTTTATTTGTATTTCAAATCCATATAGCCTTTCATGAATAATAACAGCAAAACATTACATAGCTGTCAGAATAACCTTGCCTTTTGATGTTTTGAAACATTATTATTTTGTATATAATATTTTTCTTTGACCGGTGAAATGAGTCCGCAAACGAAAATTGCC
This sequence comes from Timema californicum, assembly GCA_902141385.1. Taxonomy (NCBI): domain Eukaryota; kingdom Metazoa; phylum Arthropoda; class Insecta; order Phasmatodea; family Timematidae; genus Timema; species Timema californicum. Next base: position 93,336 of record CABFOW010000115.1, read on the forward strand.
TCTACTTTTACAGTTCTGTGAATCGAACAATATTCCAAACTTTCAGCGGTCAACGGGATGACTACAAAAATAATAGTAAAAAAGAAAGGCTAATGCATTGAAAATTGAAGCTTCAACGTCACGATAGAAGAAGAAAAACATTAACACGAATATTTTTCAACTCGTCGACGAAACGTTGCTCTTGTTAAAACGGGAATTCATTACCTTTTAGGAAAAACACGCAAAGTAGTGAAACAACATACAAATACTTAAAAAAAAATGTATTTCGAACTAGCTCAATATCACCTGTAAACGTATTTGAAACTAGACCCTTCCCCCTCCTCCCCCCGCCCCATTGTTATTTTCAACACACATATTGAAGAATCATCATAGAGACTACCATAAAATATGAGTGACTATCGACATTTTTATGAGGAATAATTAAATTTTCAAAATAAAATATAGCCTATGTTACTGCTGATAATGTATTATTATTATTATTATTATTATTATTATTATTATTATTATTAGCACCGCGTCTTACTACCCATTCGGGTTATACGCACTTAGGCTAATGTGTAATGGTAGGGTGATTATGAGATGAATTAAGGACCTACAGTTTAACGTGGAATCCGAACCACGGTGGAGGCCTGGCATTTCCCACATTCACAAGTTGTGATTAATACACGTCTTGTCAGAGGTGAAGGAAGGGTTTGGTAATCAGATAAATCTGTGCCGGGACCGAGGATTGAACTCCGGCCGCCAGCACAGAAGTCTGACACCTTACCCCTAGACCGCCAGGTCACCCTGATAATGTAGGTTTATATTGGTGAAAGAATTTTTAATATAGGTCCAGTAGTTTTTGAGTTTATCCATTACAAACCCCAAAAAATCTAATCTTTCCTTTTTATAATATTATAGTCGGTGACCTGGCGGTCTAGGGGTAAGGTGTCAGACTTCTATGCTGGCGGCCGGGGTTCAATTCTCTGTCCCGGCAAAGATTTATCTGATTACCGAACCCTTCCTTCACCTCTGACAAGACATCTTGTGAAAATGGGTAATGCCAGGCCTCCACCGTGGTTCGGATTCCACGTTAAACTGTAGGTCCTTCATTTCATCTCACAATCACCCTACCATTACACATTAGCGTAAGTGCGTATAACCCGAACGTGTAATAAGACGCTGTGCTAATAATAATAATAATATAATATTATAATAGTGTAGATATGGTATGTACAGCGGAATAACGGTAGGAAAGTGAATTTCTGAAAACAATGACGTTTCTATAGGGTTGGAGAGTTGGTGGTCAGTAGAACATTTGCAAGCCCCACCTTACTCTCCCCCATTTCGGAAAGACAATAATTGCGTTGAAAGCTAAAAAAAAAAAAAANAAAAAAAGAAGTGGAAGTATAGTATGGATCACTAAATATGTGTCAAATGCAAAAATAGCTTTGAAGATCAATATCATCAATATTAAAAGAATATAAGGTTGCGTCAGATGGAGAAAAGCTGAGCGTGTGACGTCACTCAGTACACACACTAAGCTATATGGAAGACAAACTTTTTTTTAGCACCGCATCTTACTACCTGTTTAGGTTATACACCTATGTATTAATTACCCTAGTGAGTTTTGGAGTAGGAAGGTTGAATTTATAGGAAGTGTACCCGCATGTGTGGGGAGGGAGAGTGGAAACAATTTTAGTAAAACTACCCTCAGTAAAACCAAGGGGTTTCGGACCCTATCTCCATCTCATAGACAGTCTAATCTAACACGAGTGACGCCTTAGACAATGCGGCCACCAAAGCCAAACTAATTTATTAAAAAAGGTCACATTTGAAAACTATAAATGATAAATTAACCTTTAAAATACAGACCATGTGCAATTAACGACATTAGTTTAATTAGTTTTAAAATTATACTCGATGCCTGTGTGGCTGTTTTAGTGTTAAAATATAACTAATGTGTACTAGGTGACGTACGCATTTACATTATTAAATTCCTCCAAGTGGCGATACATTTATGTTCTCTTTACATTAAATTGTTGGGGTGCACTAGAATGATGGAATAAAGTAAACCTGTCAGCCGGTACACGTGTATTTCGGAACAATCTGTAATCCTATTCAACTCTTAGCACCTAACCTGACCTAACCTAACCTACATTTTAAACATTAATTTAATTTATACTCCACAGTTCGTGTAAGGTTATTACCAACCTCAGATGAGTTTTTCCGAAATTCATGTGCACCAAAATTGTTTACTACTATCCCTACAGACAAATACGGATATATTTTCACGAAAAATCCGCTTTTCTCAACCCTATGACAGTAACGTGATTAATGGTGGTATATAACCCGAAAAGGATTGTAAGACGCGATGGGGAAAAATAAACATTCTAAATGAAATTTTATTTCTAACCTAAGAGTTGTAGATTTTGTTTTTTAGCACCGCGTATTAATATACCTGTTCAGGATATACGAATATATGATAATTACTATAATGGGTTTGGGTGAGGAAGGAAGCATTTTATATGTATTCTACCCGTATTTGCGTGGAAGGAGAGTGGGAATACCATTCGGTCACTGCAAAGGGTTCAGGTGTGGATTAGATAGTCCCGCAAAACATACCTGCTATACATGATGACTATATATTAAGGCGCTTCTTCTAACACACACTAAACGAGAACATAATTTTTTAGTATCAGTATAATAAATTTACCATAGGCTAAGACGTTAAAGTGTAGGCCAAGATATTAGATTTTTTTTTAAATCTTGTTTTCGCATCTCGCGAGAAACTCCCTCCTACCTCCTGCCAACTCGATTAGGTTTAAAAAACGCAAACTCGATTTAGTGCTGATGATAGTAATTACAATAATTACAAGAAGGAGGGACAGAGAGAAGTACGAGGCGAACACATTTTCATTTACATACTGGATCACCACGTGGTAATACGTAACATCCGTATTTCAACGAGGACCCTGTCGTTTTTTCGGCACAGTTGCTCAAAGGCAATAGCGGAACCGCAACCCCGCCTACAGGAGAAGCGATTTTTTTTAGTAACCAGAGTAATCGTCCTCGGTGGTCTTTAGGTCAAATGCTCGCCTCAGGACCCAATATTATTATTTTTTATCATCACCGCGTCTTACTACCCGTTTGGGTTACACTCACTTACGCTAATGTGTAATGGTAGGATGATTGTGAGATGAAATGGAGTGCCTACAGCTTAACGTGGAATCCGAACCACGGTAGAGGCCTGTTATTCACCACATTCACAAGTTGTGATTATCAATACACGTCTCGTCAGGGGTGAAGGAAGGGTTTGGAAATCAGATAAATCTATGCAGGGAACCAAGGGTTGAACCCCAGATCCCTAGCACAGAAGTCTAATACCTTACCCCTAGATCCGATGCTTGTGGGTCCAAACCCAGCTGGGATCACCGGATTTTTTTTTTTTTGAGATACAAATCCATAGCACAACTTCCTTCGTAAGGTAAGTAAAGCCATCAATCCCATGTCGATTGTAGCACGTAAGAAACCCCTGCAAATTATCTTTACCGGCAAAATTAACAGGCCCTTAAGCTTTCGCGCATAGAAAATTGTTCTGATATAATCAGTCAATTCAGAAAGTGCATGTTAAATACCTAAAATAAAATAGATTAAGAGTAACCATAGTAAAGTTTTTCCTAAATGTCATGAACTCCTTGAAATGAATATAATTCTAACTAAACAATGTTGTGGTTCTTATTACTTTCTCATATGTCATAGTGAGCATTTCAGATCACAAGATTATGATAATTTTTATTTAGTTACCTCCCGCCCCCCACCCCCGAACATAAAAACTTTGGCCTTACACCCCATTCTATTCTTCACCCGTTAATCTGCATGTACCTAGGATTACTGCCTAAAAGGTTTGATGGATTTTGTTAAAAATTAACATTTATGTATTATATGGTCATGCCCTTATTTTCTATAAAATTAAACACATTATGAAATAGTGTATTTGAAACAGATTCTGGAAAATCTATATTTTTTTAAATTGCTACATCTAAAGAGTGTTTTACATGATTATCAAAATAGTGTCAGCTTTTATGGGGGAAATTGTTTTTAAGGTGGGAAGGAACGAGATTAGAGTTAAGTTCACTATTTTATACAGTTGTTAACCAAACAAAACTCATGTTTCTCCAAAGTAAAGAAAATGATAATAAAGAAGATGTATTAAGTTTAACTAGCTAACCATAGTATGCGTTTTCAACCTTAATTGAATATTTTTCATTAGCATGGCAGCATTTTATCAGACATTTTTTCGGGTAAAAATAAAAAGTCCTAGTGAACCCGTCACCGGCAAACCAGACTAGATGAGTTGAGGGTCAATCCAAGAACCCACCAATTAGAGTTTAAGTCCTCCAGATTATAGTAGGTCGGGATCGAACCCAAATCACCAGGACAATAAGTACATCCGACCCCGCGCGAGTACTGTCGGTGACGTCATCTTCAACGTCTAATAAGGATGATCGCGAAACGTGCACCGCATACATAACATTCCACTTGTCAGCAGGCATTACGTCATAGGGCCCCGCCTCACGCAAAGGACGTCGGGATCAATTCACGATTTAAGGGGAAGGGGGGGATTATAACAACAGTCGGGGGTGGGGGGGAGTGGCAGTGCTGGCGCCTTCGTTATACAAATTTAGTTATATGATGAGGGTAAGAATTAAAGTCATGATCCGCGAAGATGTAAAACCGTATTTAACTTGTTTCAAGCATCGTGAGAGCCTTTGTTTGATAGATGTGACGGGAGCAGAGAGGGGGGGGGGGGGTAGATCATGTGTGTTTTAGTGAAATACTATACTGCTTGCTCCTTCAAAGCACCACGTCTTACCACCCATTCGAGTTATACGCTTATGTACTATTTACGATAATGGTTTTAAGGATTGGGATGGTTATATTTAAAAAGGTCGTGTACCCGCATTTACGTGGAGGAAGAATGGATTTTTTTTTAAAAAACCACCTTTGGTACACCCAACTGAGATTCGAGCCTCGGTCTCCCCCATCATCGGCAGTCTAGTCTAACATGTGAGAAGCGCATTAACGATGCGGCCATCGATGAAAGACGAACTATTTCCTTAATACGAAATTCCCAGTGTTTTCCGGGTTTTACGGAAGAAATTCTCATCTTTCCAGACACTTTTGGAATAAATATCGATATAACCCGACTTTATTATTACTCGTGAGAAATATTCAAAAACTGTTCAAATTACTAAATTTTGAAAAATAAAATAAACGAGTGTGGTGACCACTTTAAAATTTACTACAATATTTTTTAAATAAAAATTGGAAAACTATTCCCCTCCTGTGTATAACGTTAAACCTTTTGAATATCAGTTAAAAGCCCGATATTTAATGGTTTATATTTAAATGTTCTTTATGTGTTTTAATATTTATTACAAATATTTGATATCTTGGGAGAATGTGAAAAGAGGGGAGAGGAGGGGAATATTCCCAACTTCCACTCTAACCTAGTTATCTTGCTTGACTTGAACTGCATGTTCAACACCTACACATAATATCTATGATTATCAGGTTATTAATGATCATTGAAAAAAGGAGATATTGATTACGTAACTATTAGCCGTAGGAAGCTGTTTATTAGCGTTATTTTAGCTCGGTCGTAAACGAAAGATTACTGTCGGTACATCCCATTACAAAAGTAGAAAGCTCTTACTTGAGAGTTAGTAGTACGTATTATAAGTTAAATAACTGAACAGTTGTTTAAACTCATTGAACTATAATATAAAATTAGTGAAAATACTGTATCCCTGTATTCTTCAGATTAATCGGAATTTTCGCTAATCCGAACATGATTCGGTCCCAATTAGTTCGGATTAATAAGGTTATAGTGTATTATTTTAATATATTTTTAGTATTATTTGATAAGTATTGATATAGTCAACCTAAAGTGACAGCTCTTCACATGACTTGAGGCACGAAGACATTAAAATTATTTTAGTACATTTATTAACTGCGTAGAAAATATTTTTTCCTTTACTTTCCTCCTCAGAGTGTGTATCTATGATGACGTATTTCTATCAAATTCAACTTAATAATATTTTTTATTTAGGTTAAATATGTTTGGATTGGTAGTTGATAGCCACACAAACAAAAGAAACAATACATACATAATAAATAGCGTATCATTAAAATGGAGTAGTTTTTTTTGCTATGTTCAAAAACAATGTGTGAATGAATAGATCTTTACTTTCTCTTAAAGAGATGAGATCTGAATTTTGAGATCTTATGTGCCTCCAAACCCAAAAATGTGGGTCTTACAATTAGGTATGTTTCCTAAATCAGAAATGTTTTTTTATGGATTTTATTCAAACTTGATATCTATATGTTATATCATCATTCCTTAGGTTGTTAACTCTTCTAGTCTTGGAAACACTTAAGTGTTTCAACCTATGACGATTTACCATAAATATGGTACGTGTGTAAATACCGAAACATGTCGGACAATTAAGCCTACAATTGGTGACCTGGCGGTCTAGGGGTAAGGTGTCAGACTTCTATGCTGGCGGCCGGGGTTCAATCCTCGGTCCCGGCATAGATTTATCTGATTACCAAACCCTTCCTTCACCTCTGACAAGACATCTTGTGAATGTGGGGAATGCCAGGTCTCCACCGTAGTTCGGATTCCACATTAAACTGTAGGTCCTCCATTTCATCTCACAATCACCCTACCATTACACATTAGCGTAAGTGCGTATAACCCGAACGGGTAGTAAGACGCGGTGCTAATAATAAATAATAATTAAGCCTAAAGATTTATCCAGCTAATATGGAATGCCTAAAGGAGTACTGGGACGTTAATGCAGACAATACTTAAAGACATGATTAAGTTTTCTAATAAATATAATAAACTTTCAATGTATACACATTGTGAACAAAACTTTTGACTGATGGTTTGTTAACTTTGTTTTAACTTGTGATTTTAACAAGTTTTACAATTTTTCATTTTTTCACTCTTGTATCTAACGACTATTGTACTCAAATTTTAATATGGTATGATTACTTGAACGTTTGACTCAAGTAAATGTCTAGTTAGGGAGTCAATGGGTTTTTAATGTTATGAAAACTTTGTTTAAGGAAATTGTTTTTCCAAGTGCATAAATAATATTTAGTGTAATTATGTTATAATGAAAGTTTATCATCAGTAAACATTTTTTTAAAGTTATTTAATCTGAACTTATATTTATTGATCTACTCCTTACTAAAGAATTTATTTAGAATGTTTTCTAAAATGTTGTATATCATTTTTGTTTAAAATTTATATCTGAAAAGTGTTTAATATGATTATCAAAATCATGTTTTTTATTAGGAATACTTACTTATAAGGGTCGGTTTAGTAATAACTAATTCCTGAAAAACTTGTCACAAACTGTAAAAGACTATGAAAATCATAAATTATTTTGTCGTAGCATTTATTTAAAAAAAATTACTATTAACTCACAGAAAAAAGCCGGGCTGTACAATGATGGAGGTTGTAAGTAATATTTCAAACTGTATGATTCGTCTATAACCCCCCTCATCTCTTTCCAGGCAACATTTTAAACTGTATGATACGTCTATGACCCCCCTTCTTCACTACGTTTCAAGCTATATGCTACGTCTAAGACCCGCCTCCCCCAGGCAACATTTTAAACTGTATTCCAAGTCGAAACCCCTACTGGCAACATTTTAAGCGCGGTTTGCTACGTCTATGATTCCCCCTCCCCAAGACAACATTTCAAACTGTATGCTACGTCTATGACACCCCTCCACGCAAAATGTCTCATGTTTCTGGCGGTACAAGCCGCTCGTTCGGACGTGTGAAATCTTCCCCCCCTTTTTAAGTAATTCTTTGGACATGGGTGGAGAAGGCGGGAAGGACGCGGGAATAAAACAAGAGAGTGATTTCTCTCAATTTATTTATCGCCTCTCTTGTTTTTCCTCTACTGAGATGTTCATGTTTTTTTTCTCTCTCTTGAAGAGTCGGGCAGTCAACATTTATTGATGGATCGTCCAACGAGAAAGGAGGATATTTGTACAGTGGCTAACCCAAGAATATATTTAAAACGTTACACCTTTTTATTAAAATATATTTTCTTTATTTGAGGGTATTTGAAGGTAACTTTCTAAACGGAAGAGTCATAACAATGTTCGAAATTTAAGTAGATATAGCATAGTTTTATGCATTTGAAACAAACGCCGGAATCTTAAGAGTCAATTTTTGAGTTTGTGGGCGTTTTTAAAGTTTAATTTAAGTGATTTGTAGTTTAAATAAGATAAAGAAAATATTCTACATATTAGTGGTAGGAAGAGAAAAACATAAAAAAAAGTGGTTTAATTTAAAGAAAATAAGATATATATAGTTTTTTTAATCGGTTATATACACAATATAGTCTTATATTATTATTTTAAAGACTAAGAAAATATATTTACAGATTTGTTTTATTTTACTATAGTGATGATCTTTGCAAGTTTAAAAATTTGATTTCTTTTAAATAAATTAAAATGTAAAAACAAACTGTATCTGATGCTAGGTGTTCTATATTCAATTCTCGGGGTTAACTAAAATGATTTATCTATAGAATTGAGTTTGTTCAGGCTATCTAGGTGGAAAGGTCACTCGTTTACGATGTGCATGCAATAAATTGCACTAAAAGGGTCATAACTGGAAGTTATAAGATTATAATTAAATATATATTATTATTATTATTATTAGCACCGCGTCTTACTACCCGTTAGGGTTATACGCACTTACACTAATGTGTAATGGTAGGGTGATTATGAGATGAAAATGGAGGACCTACAGTTCAACGTGGTATCCGAACCACGGTGGAGGCCTGGCATTCCCCACATTCACAAGATGTCTTGTCAGAGGTGAAGGAAGGGTTCGGTAATCAGATAAATCTGTGCCGGGACCGAGGATTGAACCTCGGCCGCCAGCACAGAAGTCTGACACCTTACCCCTAGACCGCCAGGTCACCCATAATTTAAGACCGTTTTAGTGATTTTCATGCCTCGGAACTTTAATTCCTATGAGAAACACTTTTGTGTGAGGATATTACCCTTCAGTTAGGTGACACCCTTAATTCTTAATTTTAATTCGTTTAAAGCCCAGCTCTGACATTCAAGTGCGCAAGCCCACACACACAAGAATCAACACAAAAACACACTTTTCCTTTTGAGCACCACGTCTTGCAAGCAGGTTGGGCCTCAGAATATTTACCTTTGGGACGAGGAAGATAGAATTTAGAGCAAGTTTACCTTAGTTCGCGTGGAAGTAGAGTAAGGAAACACTATGGAGGAAAAAAACACCCTTATCACACCCGCTTGAGATTAAAACACCGATTTCCTAGTAATTGGTAATCTAATCTATCGGGGAAAGTGATATCCGCTTAATTGGCCGAATGTTTAAAGGAATCACTCATGTTTATACTGGCCTGTTGATGATGGGGATATCGGGGTTCGAATCCCGGTCGGGCATACTGAAGGTATTTTTCCCTAGATGATTTTCCATTCCCCTTCCACGCAATTAACTACTTCTAAGAATGCTTCCTTCCTCCTCCCTACCACATTAGAGTAACTATCATATATGCGTGTAACCTGAACGGGTGATAAAAAAAATTGTACAAAAGTGACGACTTAAATTAGGGTCAAAAAACATCTTGATATCGTGGGCCGTATGTGCTTAACAAAAATTGGTGGTCTGGCTTTACAAACAAATACTGAACAAAAAAATTTCAACTTTATTTTTCTTATATTTTTTTATCAACATTATTATTTGTTTGCTAAATCTTTTGCGGGCCAGGGGTTGCGGATCATTATTTATCACTGACCTATATATTTCCCACAATGCTACTAATTCTTCAGGAAGACTGTACCGGATGTTGTATGGAATCATCGGAGAGATGCAGAGGAGGAGGGGGAACTCTGCCATTTGCGAAACCTGGCTAGAACAACAGCGAGGCTAACGAACGATAAATTAGCGAATACCTAATTACAACCGTGCGCTGGTAACATTAAACGTTCCAGCAGAGACGGAGGAGAGATAGGGACCTCACCCAAGAACCTCTTTCTAGGCCCAACCTTCCTTTACAGCAAACTATCGTCCCTCCAAATTGATTGGCAAACTCTGGCCGACGCGTGGGCGACAGAAACTCGCGTTCTCTCTCCTTCAAGGACGATAGCGCATCAATCGTCGGGGCACGCCTTCTGACCGCTCGAGAGGATTTGGGACGGACCTGCGGCGGTGACCGTGCGGTCTAAACTCTAAGACGAGTCAGCATTTGATAAAAGTGATTGAGGTTGATTCTTCTCTGCGAGAAATTTATCAATTTATATGTAATATGTATTTATAATAAATAGTCAATATTACGTACTTTTAAAATTATGTAACAGCTTTCGTGTCTTTCCTTTTATAACCCTCTGCCGGGAGACTATGAACTACCTAAAATTCATCCCAATCCGTTCTGTTTTAGTTATAGTGACACCAGATGTCTTTTACGCCTTGATTTGAGGTCTTTAATCATACGGCGAATGAGAGTGAAAACTGGGGTTTGTAACCCAAACAGAACACAGTGTAATGGGGTTAAACACGCGTGTGAACGGGAATTGTGTAGGCCAAATATATAAAGTAGTTATGAAATAATAAAGGGAAACAATTCACATGGGCCGAAGTTTAGAGACCCCTGGTCTACCAGATTTTCTTACTTCTGGCTATATTTTAAAATAGGATTATGATAGGGTGGAGGGGTGGGGCGGGAACAATTAAGACGATCTATGCTGAGGAAAGTGATGGACAACGTACTGAGGTTTACATGACGGCCGGTGGAGCTCACCTGAGTTACATTATCTATAAAAAGTGAAAAAATGTAGTATGCAGTTTGCTTTTATTTAACTAGTGAACATTTACTTTTCAATTAAAGTGTTAATTTTCAAGTTACTAATCGTATAATTGTTGTTTCGGCCCCAAACTGTATATAGGTTATTCGTATGGAAATCGGGCTATACAGTCCAATGGTCATAGTGAAAAAAAGCCTTATCTGACATATAAGAAGTTACTAAGTTTACTTTCACGTATTCATACGTCAGGTTATGTGATCTGCAGCTGTCACTTTTGAAAGATTCTATCAATACCAGTAAAGCAATATTAATAATAAAATAAAATGTTATCAGTGTAGATTTCAAATAAACAAGTTTGTATTTTATATAAGAATCTTTCAATGTAAATAGAATATTATATACTTATTGTCCTTAAGGCCACGGTCGTAGTGAGGGTATAAGTTTTAGGGGTTAAACACCTCCTTCCCCCTCTAAAATATTACTAATAATACAATCTAGTATTGCTTCTCAAAGTCTTAGTTTGTAGCTTATATATAAGAGACATACTTTCGGGAGACTTCCCAAGGAGCTGTCACAACACCCGTGCATCCTCAAACCTCAAAAAATCAGGGTACGGCCCTGCGCTTATTATAGTCATACTTCAATCTTGTACACACAATGGGTTTCCTTAATCACGTGATATCGCGTCAGCTTTGTTCAATCAATATCATAGAAACCCACTTCAATGGCCGCATGGTTTAAGAAGATACTCTTGCAGTAGATTAGACTGCCGATGACGGGGAGATGGATTTTCTAATTTAGGTCGTGTGGTTTACCCTAAATGGTTTTTCACTCTCCTCCACGCAGATGTGGGTACAATTCTTGTAAATATTATCTTCCTCATTCCTAAGACCATTTTCATAGTTAGTAACATAAGATATAGTCCTAACTTTGAGGGTACAAATGTCGAAGATAAATTATCTCTCGGTGTAATACCAAATATAGTGCAAGATATTTGTTCCAGACTCATGCACCCCTGTTTTCAAATGGTCTAGTTTTGCGTGTTACGTACTGTACGTGTTTGCACACGCACATAGCAATCGTGCGGAAGGTTATCTCGGACGCAGTTTGGGACCAGACTCCGTCACGGCACGTCAGATGCAACCTGCGCTGCATATTCCCATGGGTAGCAGCATGCAAATAAGTCACGCCGCCGACACCACCAAGGGTTTTGTCCAGGAACAACGTTATGAGGGGGAGAGCGGTGGTATGTTCCGGTGGGAGAGGGTGTGAGGACCGCTGTCAGGAACACCAAAAAGAACATCCACAAAGGATGTGCATGATGCATGAAAGACGTCAACACCTGTTACCAACTGGCACGGACGTCGTTTGTCGGTTGGTCAGTTTCTATAATGGTGTAGTCGGGTCAACATAAGAACAATCTTATATGACAAACAAATTATCTAAAGTCGGGTCATTATTGGAAAGATCTTATACGACAGTTCAAGATGATCCAGAGTCGGGCTATCATTGGAAATATCTTATCTGACAGTTCAAAGACAATCTATGGTTGGGTCATCATTAGATAAATTGTATCTGACAGTACAAAAATAATCTAGAGTAGTGTATCATTGGAAAAATCGTATCTGACAGTTCATAGATGATCTAGAGCTAGGCCATGATAGGAAAATTCTTGTCTGGCAGTTCAAAGATGATCTAGAGTTGGGTCATCATTGAAAAATCTTCTCTGACAGTTCAAAGATGATCTATAGTTGGGTCATTATTGGAAAAATCTTATCTGACCGCTCAAATATGATCTAGAGTTGGGTAATCATTGGAAAAATCGTATCTGACAGTTCAAAGATGATCTAGAGTTGGGTCATCATAGGAAAAATAGTATCCGACAGCTCACAGATGATCTAGAGTTAGGCCATGATAGGAAAAATCTTGTCTGACAGTTAAAAAGTTAAAATATGATCTTGAGTTGGGTAATTATAGGAAAATTCAAGAAAGGTCAACTGTATGGGTCAAAATATCAACTCAGAAGTAATTTTCTGAAAATTGAATAATGACACCTGGACACGGGAATCGAACCTGGGACCTTGGCTTAGTACGCCAATGCTTTGACCACTGAGCTATACTGGAATTGTCCCGTGACCAGGGTAATTCTTCACTTGTTTTAAGGCAGAGTCTATGATGGACGTGTGGAAATTGTCGGCTACAAAGGTGTGATTTTATTAAGATCACGAGCTATCAGTTAACGCAGCCACCTTCGACTCGGTAGTTTGCTTAATGCTGCCACTTGTACAATTATTATAATTGTAAGGGATACCATATTTAAGAATCAAATAGCCAAAGCAATTATTTATGATTTTAGTGAGAGTTTTCAGAATATATCTAGATGGAGTAATCCCAACTAAAAGCATAAATAATAGTTTTGGCTATTTGATTCAGAAGTAATGGTTTATCGAGTGATGTCATATAAGGAAAAGTGGAAGGGAGAAGTAGACCAGGAAGGCGACGAATGCAATGACGGATGATATCAAAACAAAATTTTAGAATCTAAAAAAAACCTAAAAAAACCCGACGCTGTTGGAGGAATTGATTTGGACAAAACAGACCTGTCGATCTCGACACCCCCTTTTTTTTTAAAAAAAAAGAAGAAGGTATTTATCGTGCACTTTCTAGACCGACTGATATCAGCACACAACTTATGAGCTTAGATCTAGAACAGACACATTATCCAGCCGTCAGCAGTAATTTCATCCCTATGAAAGAGGAAAGCCATATTTCACCAAAGCTACATTTTTCGGCCATGCGGAGAATTGAACCATTTCAATAAGCAGGTACGCTACCGACTAAGCTAAGGTATCGGACCACAATGCCTAGTAAGAAGATATTAAATGAAATTGTCTGGTTTGTCATAAGGATCGTATTCTAATCGATCCACAATCCCTAGTAAGAAGATGGTAAATGAAATGGTCTGGTTTGTCATAAGGATCGTATTCTAATCGATCCACAATCCCTAGTAAGAAGATGGTACATGAAATGGTCTGGTTTGTCATAAGGATCGTATTCTAATCGATCCACAATCCCTAGTAAGAAGATAGCACATGAAATGGTCTGGTTTGTCATAAGGATCGTGTTCTAATCGATTCACAATCCCTAGTAAGAAGATAGCACATGAAATGGTCTGGTTTGTCATAAGGATCGTATTCTAATCGATCCACAATCCCTAGTAGGAAGATAGCACATCAAATGGTCTGGTTTGTCATAGAGATCGTATTCTAATCGATCCACAATCTCTAGTAGGAAGATAGTACATGAAATGGTCTGGTTTGTCATAGGGATCGTATTCTAATCGATCCACAATCCCTAGTAAGAAGAATAGTACATGAAATGGTCTGGTTTGTCATAGGGATCGTATTCTAATCGATCCAAAATCCCTAGTAAGAAGATAGTACATGAAATGGTCTGGTTTGTCATAGAGATCGTATTCTAAACGCTCCACAATCCCTAGTAAGAAGATAGTAAATAAAATGGTCTGGTTTGTCATAGGGATTGTATTCTAATCGATCCACAATCCCTAGTAAGAAGATAGTACATGAAATGGTCTGGTTTGTCATAGGGATCGTATTCTAATCGATCCACAATCCCTAGTAAGAAGATAGTACATGAAATGGTCTGGTTTGTCATAGAGATCGTATTATAAACGATCCACTTCTAGATACTCATTGGTCCACAACTTGTGCCAGGTGATTCCTCTTAGTTGCACAGTCTCAATGTAACGGGAGGGCAAAAAGAAATATTCACATTTAATTAACTTGTCAGGGCAAGTAGAAGCCAGTTGCGTCAAGAAACGAAACGCAATCCGGACCGTTGAAAAGAAGGGAAGACAGAATATTATGGGCAACTTATTTCATTCCAGAGTTGGCGTCATGGGGAAAATGGAGAAGTCAGAATGAAGATGAATGACGTGTAAAATTGTTTTCTTTTTTTTCTTTTACTTTATCAAGTGCGTCATAATCTTAATAAAATGTATTAGGTTATAGTATAAAATGTAATACCAATCATGGTCATACTATCTTTGTTCAAAGTAGTTTAAAAAACTATAGCTTCCCCTCCCCGCTTCGTACTCAATGCCTTAGTACCCGTCCGCGCTGCCCACATTATTTACACTCGTGGGATGGAGTAGAACTTTAGGGGAAATGTATCCGAATTTGCGTTCAAAGAGGGTTGTGCCCATTAGTACGAGAAACTAATAGTTAAATTATTATTAACAATTTAAGGAAAAAACTTCAAACCGAGTTTTAATATAAATGATTAGATCTCTCATATACTCACACACACCAGAATAAATGACACACACATTTAGATGCAAGCGATTCAAATTTAACGCCTTATAAAATTCAGCCACTGCCCTTGGTATAACTTTTGTTGGTAGTACTGCGTATTACTACCAGTCCATTGTATACGCTTATGTACTAATTACGCCGATGGTTTTAGGGATTAATAAGACTATATTTAGATTAAGTGTACCTGTATTTGCGTGGAAAGTGGAAAACGAGATTTTCTAAATTAAAACCCCCCTTAGTACACCCGACCGAGATTCGAATTTCGATCTTCCCGTCAACGGCAGTCTAGTCTAATGCGAGAGTAGCGCGTTAGACCATGCGGCAACCGAAGCAGGCGGTGGTATAACTGCAACATAAAGCGTGTGGCCCAAACCCTGGGTAAATACAATAATCCTCCCCTTTGTCCGTCTCTGCACTTTCCCGTAATTGGAATGGCCTAACCGTAAAAACGCCAATCTTCCTGTCATTCGCAGTACAGTCTATTGCTAGAGTGACGCCTAAATAGCGACATTTAAGGTCGTTGCTGCAGATATGATAGCAAAAAAAAAA
>CABFOW010000115.1:109193-122645 GCA_902141385.1 Timema californicum
GCCGGGGTTCAATCCTAGGTCCGGGCACAGATTTATCTGATTGCCAAACCCTTCCTTCACTCCTAACAAGACGTGTATTAATAACAACTTGTGAATGTGTGGAATGCCAGGCCTCCACCGTGGTTCGGATCCCACGTTAAACTGTAGGTTCTCCATTTTATTTCACAATCACCCTACCATTACACATTAAGTGCGTATAACCCGAACGGGTATTAAGACGCGGTGATAATAATAATTATTATTATAATAAAACATTTTTTGCCAGTATTAATTAAAATATATCTTCAGTATACATTACGTTTAATTTTCTACGCATTTCTATCACAATAGTTCTTAAATAAATGACTTGACCTTCACGGGATTCGAACTCTTACATTTCTTTCCCCTCTTCATTTAAAAGATTTGAGTTAAAAGTTGCGTGATGCCTTTGATAAATATTCAAGAAATGTTGAGATTTAAGTGTGTATTAAGTTAAACTAAATGTATTTGATGAAGCAAAGTTTTATTTATTTTGGACCCGAAAGAGTTTTGTTGTATAGACTTAAAATATCGAGACCTTAAGTCGCGTTCCCACTTCCCTACTTTTCAGATTAAATGGACTAGTCCCCTGCTGCGATCACGGTTCAACATTCGGATTCAATGAACTGTCATTCGGTTGTCGTAAACTATTTATAGTCTTAAATCAATATTTCAGCCAATCTATGAGAAAATATAGAAAGCCGATTTTCTTTTGTAGATAATCTAAATGAAAAGTTGTATGTTATTTTGTTATAAATATTGAAAAATTGTTACCTTGAATATTTAATAAGTAAAAATGATGACGGATCTTGAACTCAAAAAATTGGGTTTTAAAATAATATGATCATCTCTATCTATACCTGGGGTTTAACAAATTGATAAATTTGTTATTTAGATGTAAAATGGCTATGTTAGTTTTAAATGTGAAATAAAATGTGATGAACGATATTTAAAATTTTGAAATTTTTCAAAAATTGCTAAAGAAATTTAGTTTAATCTTTCCGGGACCGAGAATTGAACCCCGACCGCCAGCATAGAAGTCTGACACCTTACCCCTATACCGCCAGGTCACCTGTAATATAAAGAGATCTCAAGTAATAACTCAAGTTTTGTAATACGTTAGTGGACTCAAGTGACAGTTTTAATCTCAGAGTACCAGAGTGTGCTACTAAGTGACAACTTTAATCCCGGAACCCAAGAGAGCACTCTCAAGTTACAGCTTCCATCTCGTGGGTATTATAAAGTGTTACGTTACACCCGCATCGGTGGACGCATGGTCTAAAGTGCTAATATAGCAACAGACTAGACTGCCGAAGAGGGGGGTTCGATACCGGTCGGGTGTATTGAGGAAGGTTTTCCCTAGATGGTTTTCCTCTTTATCTCCCCGCAAATGTTGATACACTCCCTCCAAATTCAATTTTACTAAACCCTACCCTATTAGTATAATTAATACATAAGCTTATGACCCGAAAAGGTAGTATGACGTGATGCTAAAAAAAAATGGAGCCCTACAGAGTACCCTCAAGTGACAACTTTCATTTTGGAGTACTACTATAGTGATCAAGTGACAACTTCGACCTCCCCAGCACCATAGAGATGTCCTAGTTGAGGCAGTGCTGATTCCAAAGAAGTAATAAAAACCAGAGGCCGACGTTTATGAATAATATCTCGAGTTAGGCCAGGTGTACGCGGGGATCAAAACCTCAGTCAAACCTAAACGAGTCAATAAATTAAAGCAAGCTGTTCCCCTAGGTTGGTTTTCGTCGGTAAATAGTTGTTGAATAACTTACGGCGCTAAAAGCAAAGTGCGGTCGGCTATGGTAAAACTGTATTATTCCATCTGAGTAGAGGTGGTTGCCTAACCATGGGGGCTTCGAGCATCGCGTGAATGGTGCGGCGATTCCAAGGATCCGCTAATCAATGGCGATATATCCACACCGTACAATTTGTACCGTCGGTTTCAAAAGTGGATCTCGCCTATAGTTTAGTCAAACACGATTTACAATCAACTATGTTTGTTTTGAGATCCATTAAAAAGAGGTTCTGATGAAATCAGTTATATCGAAGGCTTATGAATGCTCTGTAATGAATATTTGAACTGTAGATTGACTTATTTATGGGGTATTTAACGTGCACTCTATTAACTGACTGATTATATAAGAACACAACTTGCAAACTAATTTAATTTTAAAACAGACACAATACCCAATCTTCTGGTCGTAAATTCCCCAGTGTTAATGGGAGAAAAAACCCAGCCTCAATTGCCACATGGTCTAAGGCGTCACTCTCGCAATAAACTAGACTGTCGTTGACGAGGATATCTGGGTCCGACTCCAAGGCGGGTCGTTATTACTAAATTATTTTCCACTCTACCTCCACACAAATGCGGGTGCACTTAATCTAAATTGAACCTTCCTCGTCCTTTATACATTAGCGTAATTAGTACATAGATGTACAACCCGAACGGTTAGTAAGATACGGTGAACAAAAAAACAACTCTTATATGGTATATTTTTAGGCCTTACCAGGAATCGAACGCAAGAACCGAAACAGATGCTCTGACAGCCGAACTAGATTGCTCGACTATTCAATATAAAACTTCTGGTCAAAGTCCCTGATTAGCTCATCAGTGGAATCGTGTAGTCATGGTTTCAATGTCTGTAAATTCTTTAGAGCATTTGTGGGAAGTGTACCTCGAGTATGAACGATAACCTCGCACCAGTCGTGTTGAGCTAGACCACCGAGGACGAAAAGATCGAGGTTCGAATCTCAGTCGGGTGAACTGGGGATGGTTTTTCCTAAATGGTTTTATACTCTCCCTCCACGCTACTGCGGGTTACATTCCTCTAAATTCAACCTTCCCAATTCTTAATTATATAATTAGTACCTAAGCGTATAACCCAAACGGGTAGTAAGACAAGGTGCTAAATAAAAAGTAAACAAAAAAGTAGAAGTGATTCTATTGTTTTACGGGCCATCCACATACCTGTATTAATGAGATAGGGGGATGAAGAAGGTAGAATTTAGAAGTATACCTGCATTTACATGGATGGGAAGCAATTAAAGTCCAAAACGAAACCTATGTACACAAAGTGGGAATTCAAACGCCGACCTTTTCATCACCGGCAAACCAGACTCAAGTTTTTGTCCAAATTACACACCATTAAGGGGTCATATATCCTTGATTCTTATCTTTGTCCAGGACACGTTTAAAATTATGTTATTTGAACTTGATTGTATGTCGTTTACAGAGGCGCTTGATATAAGTGGGATTATTGAGAAGCTGAAACACGCCTCGGTGGCGTAGTTGGTTAACGTGCCAGTTCGTGTTTAGCTTGATTGCCGAGAACGGGGAGATCGAGGTTCGAATCTCGGTCAGGTGGACTGGTGGTTGTTTTCCCCAAAATGGTTATCCCCTCTCCTTCCACGAAAATGTGGGTTCACTTCCTCAAAACTCAACCTTCCCAGTTCCAAATCCATTAGCGTAATCAGTACTTAAGTACATAAACCGAACGGGTAATAAGACGCAGTGCTAAATAAATAAATACACTAAAATTAAACTGAAATCGTGTCTTTAGTGAACTCCAAACCACTCAGCAGAGCCACCCGCACTCGCACTACATACAATTTAGCTTGAGCCCTGGACAAAATGGTTGAACGCATTGTTATTTAGACAGTGACCAATTACTCTCTAAGTCCCATTCGGTGGCAGTGTGGTCTAACGCGCTACTCTCGCAGTAGTTTAAACTGACGGTGACACGGGGATCAAGAAACGAATCTCGGTCGGGTGTACTAAGTGAGGGTGGTTTCCCGAAATTGTTTTACACTCTCTTTCCTAGAAAATTCTAGTACAGTTATTAGAAATATAATCTTCCTAATCCCTAATACCAATATAGTAATTAGTAAATAAGCATATAACCTAAAAAAAACAGTAAGGCACGATGATAAAAAAATATCTCTTGGAGGGAATGGTTTGGAAGGGGATGGCGGGGGAGTTGGGTTGATTATGTTTTAGAGGTAAACGTGATATTGAGTTTCCTTTAACCGTGAGAAGATTTTTTCAAGTCTATAGAATCTTGGTAGGGATATTTAACATACTAGTTGGGGAAAGGGGTTTATCTTGGAAAAGATAGCAAGTGGCAATGTCTCAGGCCATTTCAGTAATACCGACAAGATAAGGAAACCAGCGTCCACTTTGCATGGGTGTGTCATTAGTTGGGGTTATCCGATACAGTTTCGTCCGGGAATATTGTGTTTTCAAGTTGGTGTTGTCTCTACAAATCGATATATTCGAAATAAGACATTTCAAACCTATATTTGCAATGATACATTCAGACTCATTAATAAAATTAACTAGTAGTGTTGGGTTTAACAACGACATTATATACTACAAAATGAGATCAAATAAAATTATCGGGGAATAAAAAGACAGTATTTATAGTTAAATGATTTAAAACTATGTAATTTTTACCACTTATAAACTGCTTACATATTAAAAATTATTTTTTAACATCATATAAATATTTTCTTGTGTACACTTCATAAGATGACTATCTGGTTATACTACATTTCTGTTTCATATAGGCTCTTTATTACTTTTTCTTAACAATGGTACAAAAAAATAGAGCATAAAATAGCAATTTTGTCTGCTTTTAAATCGTAAAATGTTATGATTTGAAATAATTAAATCGCTATTTATAGCTTATAATTAAACACATGTTAAAATAGTACTGTTACATTTTTTTTCTAGGCTACCATTAGATAAGACTCTTCCTATTGAAATTGGACTATACAAAGGAAATGTACCCGCAACATTTGGAAGACACGAAGGACGGCATCTTCTGTGCATGTGACAAGGATTCAAACAATAAAATATCCCGTCAATGAAGACCAAGCCCAGTGCGAATTTAACACCCTATACCACGCGAACACAAGTGCGGGTTCAAATGCCCATAAATAAACCAGAGTCTTTTTTTTAAATCGAATATTATCTCATCTCTGAAGTTAAAAACAAGTACAATCAACACCAAGAGAACTAAATCTAAGAAATAAGGACGGGGAAAGTTGTTTTAGAGGAAGTGCAACCACATTTACGTGGATATGTTAAATCAAAATCAAAGTGATGAATCTCCTATGGAAAAATACCCTCAGTGTACTTTGTTGAGATTCGAACCACGACTTCCATAAGTGGAAATCCATTCTTTCGTGGGCTGACGCCTCCCACCCCGTTACCCCCGGTACGGGTCTCCATGTAGTGAAAAAAATCGTAGAACCTTTATGGTGTTTTAAAAAAAAATTATATATATATATTATATATATATATATATATATATATTAATAATTATTTTTTAAAACACCATATATATATATATATATTAATAATTCATTTCTCACACATATAATAATTTAACACGCAACAGCACTTAACGCATTGTTTCGAATTCAATATACTTTGATAATCGGCCTTGTGTTACCGTAACTAATGAGAATGCATATTGCTATAAATCACTGTACTATAAATAATATTAATATAACTAAACACTAAATGTAGAAAACATACCGCTACGTAACAATCGAATTATTAATATTTCATAATCACGGTGTTTACTAATTAATTAAGTTGGGCGTAGGAGCCATACTCGCAAATGTAATTTGGATCAACTCCACATCAAAGAAAAATTGTTTCCGACCCACTAGAGTGAGGCGTTAAAATAGTTTGGAAACAAAATTCGAAAAAAAAAAAACAGTTTGACGTCGAGATTACCTGCAAAAAACCAATGTTTTTTAGAAGGGAGGGTTAGTATTTATTTAACTATGTAGCGTTAGTGGTTCCGACTTTGACAATGAAAGCGTGACTCGAGCCAGCGTTAGTTTGGTCTTGTCAGGTGGGTGGAGTTCGAGCCCCGAATCTCCAGTCAGGGGTAGAAATTTAATTTTTTTTTCCCTTCTAAAAAGTTTTTTTACTCTCCCTCCAAGGAAAATGAGGATATATTCACTCAGAAAGTCTGCATCTCTCATCTCTACCCAATAAGTGTAAATATTACAATATTTCGGACAGGTGGAAGTAAGACGTGGCGTATGGAACATACTTATATAAATGGGAATATTTTATATCTCATTTCCACATGGAGAATATCCGTTTCTGTGGCCAAACGGTTTAAGATGGGATGGAAAGGGACGCGAGAAAAAGCCAGTGTTTTTTAAAGATTTTATGGCAAAACTTTTTTTTTTTTGTAAAAATAAAACAAATATTTCTCCAGTAGAAACGGAAAGTTTAATTTTCTTCATTATGGTGATAGCAACAGTTGTAAAATATCTGTCAAGGCTGTTCTGGAATGTAATGACGACTTTTTCTCTTAATTTAAAAAGTTCCTCGTCTAATACCACCAAGATCACGACAGATATCCAACAACAGTTGATCACCTTATGAAGAACATTTAACTATGCTACTACGGGATAATTTTTTAAATTTATTTTGATAATTTTTTACATAAAACTAAAAAAACTGGCCTTTCTCGCGTCCCCTCCCATCGCACCTTAAGGCGCCAATCTCGTGCAGGATTGGCATGCTTCATTCTGGGAAGATTGGGGTTCGAATCCCGATTTTTGTGTACTAAGGGTGGTTTTCCTTAATTAATTTCTCGCTCTCCTTCCACTAAAACGATAATAGATTACCTCTGAAATGCTTACTTCCTCATCCCTACCCCTTTAGAGTAATTATCATAATTGCGCAATAAGGTATTAAAACGCGGTCATAAACAAATTGATATGATATTAAATATAAATTCAAAATATTAGAAGGTTATTTAGGGCGGATTGATACGTTTTTCTCATGATACGTTTCACTACTCGTTCGGGCTATACGCATATACACTTATGAGGTAGGAATAAGGAAGGTTGAATTTAGAAGACATGTATCAGCATTTGCATGAATCGGAGATAGGGGGAAGGCATTTAATAAAGAAAAAAACACCCTTAACACACTCGACCAGGCTTCGGATCCCAACATCCCTATTACCAGGGAACCAAATTCGCATCAACATGCCCACCCCCACTTGGCTTTAAAAAAAAGGGGAGTATGTAAAAGAAAACCACCTCTTTATAAAATAGAAAATTTTTTCAGACCAAAATTATAAAATTTCACAATTTTATCAATTTTACTTTAAAAGTATTAATAATATATACCATATAAGTGGAAGCAGCAGCCCACACAATTTGGCGTATGATTACGAGAAAGTAAGTCACGTAACATTTTATGTTACTTGAAAATAGGAAATATTAAGTGAGCAGATTATGCATTTTAATTTGATTTATTTTGCAGCAAACGAATTGTGGTTTATTATTTAGAAATATTTAATCAATTTATCGGTCCATTCATTGGCCACGAGGATATTTGTAGAAATATTTAAAACACAAAACGTTAAATTATTTAAATCGCGTACTCAAATTGAGCTATACCGATCGCTAAGGTTAAGTTTTATTGTCAGGAGTTACTGTAAGGCGTGTTACTTTCAATTAACCAGTTATAATATATTTCATATAAAGTTTATGTTTATAGTAAAATCAAACAGATTAAGACTATCACTGATAAAATAAATTACAGTAAGTTGAAATTACAGTGACATATTGAGCGCTAGAACATTTGCTAAACTCAATTACAATTAATTGCAAAAGTTTCGCAGCAGAGATGATGCAACCTTGATAATTAAAACCACCCTCGTTGAGAAGTAAAATTGAAACGGTCGAAATCAGCCCCGTCAAGAGTGTGTCAACATGAAAGATTTGTGAAAATATAAAATTGTGAGCTGAGAAAGTGACTTGAACTTTGAAATTCGTGGTACAGCTGTGACTTCTTGGAACGACGGAACGTAAGATAATGAAAAGTAAAGGCGGAAGAGGGGTGGAAGAGGGGTGGAATAGGGATGTGGAGGAAACACGTTTCGTGCCTGACCACGAGTCAGTAGACCGGCGTTCAAATCCTATTGGTTGTATCGAGTTTATTTGAATTCATATAGATTTATCATCATCTGTTCTAGCAAATGGCGGTTGTAATAATTTTTCTTTGTATCCCTAAAATTCCTTCTCTTTGAGTTAAGGTTTTTCTATCATCAACATATTATTGCATATTTTTAACACGGTTATAAGCTATATACAGTGATTCAATGATTTCAAATCATTACAGTTCAAAAATTATAAGGGGTCGAACTTTGCTTTATTCTTTTTGCGTACCATTGTTAAGGTAAAAGCAAATGAAAGTAAAATGAAAGTATTGGGCTGAAATTAACTTTACATTAATAGGTGGTGTACACAATGAAATATTTATATTTATATATATATATATATATAATATTAAAATTATAATATTAATAATTTTAATAAGTAACATTAATATTATAAATATGTATAATTTTTGATTATATATAAAATATAAAATAATAAAAAATATATGTATTTTTTATTATATATAATAAAAATAATACATATTTATTATATTTTTATTATCTTTTATAATAAAAATACATATTAATATAGTAATGTTACCTATTAAAATTAATATTATAGATATTTTATTATGAACACCTCATATGAATGTCTAGTTTTACTAAATTTTAGCCCCATATAGGCCTATTAATTTCTTTTAACTTAACCATGGTATGCAAAAAGGATAAAATAGCAAGTTTAACCCGTTTTGAAATCATTACATCCCTTAAATATATTTTACACATGTTAAAATTATGCAATTAAATTTTGATGACCTGATGACTTTATGAAACATACTACAGTTTTATTTTGAGATTTTTTTTAAAAAGTACCCCTCGTTCCCCAACTCGTTTGGGTTGTACGCATATGCAGTGTTTTCATAAATTAATCACCACATTACAGGCCTTAATAAATTAGTTATTTAAAGAGCCATTTCAAAGCGGTTTACGGTAATTAACAACACAACACAACTCAAGACAAGTTTTTCTTTTGCTTTGCAAATGACCGCAGAAAGTTTTAAGATAGCTCCAAAAATAACAAATTTATTAAGGTGTTACTACTGAGTGAACACATTTATGGACAACCTGTCTATTAATTACTCTTATGTGGTACAATTAAGGGGAAAAACAATCTCAAGTCGGATTCGAACCTCAACATACTAGTCACTGGCAACACAAAATAAGTGAGCTTCACATTTAGACCACGTGTCCACTGATTTGAGCATATTAATAACTTCATATTTTTTATTTTGATTTCTTGTTAGAGTGCTATTAAAGAGTGATACACATCTTTAATTTATTTAATTAAGTGTATATTGAGTGATTTTTACAATTGATTTTACACTCTCCTTCTACTAAAATTCGGATACACTTCCTCTAAATTCAAACTTTCTCATTCATAAATAATTTGTATAATTAATATATGCGTTTGACCGTAACAGTAATAAGACGCGGTGCTGAGAAATAAATTTATTGGTTTAAAAATACACACTGGGCTACCTGCATCAGTTGACGAGTGGAAAAATGTTGAAAAAAGCTGCCTTTCACATGGAGGTCTGAGGTTCTAATCCTAGCAAGGTGAACTCAAGTGTGTTTTCAATATAATATTGCCTTCCCGTCTCTAGGCAAACGCGGGTTGACAGCTCACAGCTGACTTATGACAGTCAACATTTAAGTATATACCTAAATTTTGACTGTTAAAAGTGACAGCTGCTAAACACATGTTTTTGCAGATCATCTGGTTCGGTGTAGGGATACATTATTTTGTCTGATAGCTTTACAAAGCCATCAGCTGTCAATTAGCATCAAAGAAGCCATGGGGCTAATGTAGTTAATCTCGTTTTAAACGTACAAATTAATAAAATAATAATAGATCCACAAATTAAAACATAATTTAGCAATAAAAAAGTATTTTCCATGAGGTTTGGGCTCGAATCTTAGTCGGGTTTGCTGAGGTGGTTCACCTTATTTCTCTGCGCAAATGAAGGTACATTTACTTTAATTATAGCCTCTCACATTCTTAATTTATAATTGTAAAGTTTCCTGACAGTTAATAAAACGTGGAATACAAAATCAAATATAAGCTTTGCCAACAAAGCATTAGTTTTTATGTCGTTTAGGAAAAAAAAACCATTAAGATTCAAAGGCCAAATGTAGGACTGCAGGACAATATAAGGTTTTCTTATGATGTAAAAAAAAACTTCCGTAATTTTTTTCCCTGTTATTTTATTGTGAAGATCGTCCTGGTCACATTAAATATTCAGCTAGCATCTTGCATTTCGCACAACTATAACTTATTTTTTACTGATTATGATGCTCAACTGAATTTCCCATGATGGTATGTAACACGCATTTTCATGCTAATACGAATGTGTAAGACAAAAAAAACACAAAAAAAACATATGCAGGCTTTTGAAGACAAAGGAGGGTGAGGATTATGCATGAACTCACGTAAATAATAATAAAAAATTATTAATCAAGGGTTTATTTTAATTTGTGATATTTAACACACGTTATTTCAACTCAAGTTTGAGTCTGAAACGAAAGAACTAATTAAATTAAAGAATAGGAAAATATTAAAGAATTTTTTTTTTCTTGGCTAACTCTCGTCTTGCTAAACATCTGGACTGTACGAATATTTACATTAAATGAGGTAAATTTAATTTAAAGATAGAATCTAGAATAGATTCAGCCCCAATTGCGTGGAAGGAGAGTGGAAAACATGAGGGGTGAAAAAAACTCAAGATAAGATAAAAAAAATAGTGTATTTTAGAATGGTATATTAAGTACCAATCAAAACTCTCTGAAAGAGGGAGGGATGAGGAAGTTAAACATTTAAAGAAAATGTATCGACATTTTCATTGAGGGATAGTGGTAAACGATATAGGATAACAAAACCTCGGTGCAACTTGAGGGATTTGTGGCTCGACTTTTCCCCGTCATCGGAATACCAGACTAGACGAGATTTACGCCTTATCTCGCTTAACTATATAGATTAAGCCACTACCTAAGGCATAAAATAAAAGCATAATCAAAATTAAATTAAAATTCGAAGCGTTAAAACTTTCTTAATGACATATTTTTACCACGATTTTTCAGCCACACCAGTAAATGAACCCGAGACTCATGGATCGGTCAACAAAAAAAATCCATACCAGCCGAGTTAAAAGTTTCAGACTTTGATTTAAAAGTTGTAAAACATTCATCCCAAGATAACGAGATATATAACACTTGAGTAAAAGTTGAAAACTACTGTACTAATATTTCCCTATCCGGGGAAACAAGATTTTTACAATTATTATCGTCCTCCTTCCCTAAATATAATTTGAAGCAAGCATCTTTTATCCCCCTCCAAATCCCCGTTTTACTAATGCCTTAAAGTTATATCTCGCATCGTCCTCTGTAATTGAAATGAGGGGGAATTGGTTGGCGGTGAGAGGGGAGTGAAAGTGTCTCAACACTTGTCCCATTGAGATATTCCAAGATAAAACGAACACACCACAGACATAAGGTGAACATAATAACAGCTTAAGTATTTTTTTAATTTAAAACCAAGTTGAATATTCCTAAATTTGTTTAGAATTTGACCATGGTTCAATAAAAGTTATCTCTATATGTTTACGTAATAGCCGAGGACTAGCATGTGAAGAGGAATAGAAAAACCCTTGTGAAAAATCACGTATGAGTAACGACTCCTCAGGCGTTACTGGAAACTTTACCTAACCGTCAACGTAAACAAATACAATGTGAGTCTAACACCTTAAATCCACCGGTACGTGTAGCTTTGGCCTTCTTTAGCACCAAATTGCTGTTTCAAACCTATCTTTTAATGCCCTGTATTTGATCGAGAGGCATTTTAAATATTGGTTTATCTTTATAAATTATAATTGTCTTTTTTTTAATGCTGGCAGATAAGCCTTATTAATAATATTAACTTTTAAAATTACTTATTTAATCCGATTCTCTTAAATTAATTGAATTGATTTTAATGTATGGTTCTGATGGGGAGTGACAATTTTCAAATAAAAACATGTTTGCATCCGATTTTTAAATCTCCAAATCGTATTTTCATTAATGGAATCTAATTAATTTCAACCCCACTTCAGGGGTCGCATGGTCTGGTAAAGAGAAGAACGGGGTTCAAACCCCGGTCGGGTGTACTGAAAGTGGATTTTATTAAATGGTTTTACAATTCCACTTTAATAAAATGCGGGTACATTTCATCAAAGCTTTACCAACCTCGTGCTTACCCTGTTTAGTGTAAATATCCGGACAACACAAACGTGTGATAAGATTCAGTGTGCCAAAAAAAATACAATAAATCCTGTTATAATCAAATCAATTTAAAACAGGACAGTTTGACTTTATAATCAAATATACATCTATATATCTTTTAATATGATATTTTATAACATATAAAGTGACATACGTAACTAGTACACTCTTTTTCTAGTTGTACAATGAATAGATAAGTAGTTTAATTCCGAAAGATCGTATCTTATCTTTCTTTTATGCAACCATTTAGATTATCATGTGCTCAGACTGAATAATTAACAACATATAATAACTATAAAATAGTTTTCCTAAACATTATCATGAATACTATTTCAAGTGATCAATTATACAAGTTTCTAGAAATAAATAAAAATAGGTGACACTTTTTTTTAAATAATTTTCTAGCCTGAATAAAAAATGGGTGTGTCATTATTTAGCTTTATCAAATCATTACTTTTATAGACCTACCTTGGGAAGATGCAAGCTTCATAAATAAGAATGACGCTATAGTGACACGAAACGTGACAACGTTCGCGGATAGTCTGTTGATTCGGACCATGGTGTCTTGAGGTTTAATTAATTACTGTATTGTACATCACTTCTGATAGTTCTACTGATCGCTGACGTGTCGGATCTTCTACGACAGTTTATCTCAAGTTCCCGTCGACAAGATGTGAGGATAAGAGTCGGGGTTCCGTTTGCGGTTTACTTCGCTGATAAAAACAAATGAACATTTAAGAAGTTAACTCTAGCTACAGTAATACATGCGTCAGTAACTATAAAGTAATTTTAACATTCATATTAGATTAAATGTCAGTTAAAGTTACTTAGCACAAAAAAATATTTTTAAAAGGAAATTAACATGATATTTTTTTTTTGCCTAAAGATTATTTACGAGTGAGTTTATCTATTTATCTATCGCAAAAAAATCAAAAATCTGACAAACTGTTAATATACTCTTTACGTTCGTCGAAACACCCCAACTGTGCCCTTAAAACACCCCCCGTCGTCAGTTCACGACGTCTTCCACCGGACTGCACAGAATTAAATCACAACCTTCGAATAATATTTCCAAGCTGGGCGGGCATTTCTCTCTCTTTCTTCGTGAATGTCCGGGAGAGCTCGGCTCCGGAGAGGACGAACGAGACGCATCGAGGTTCCGTACTTTTTTTTTTTTTTT